>VDFB02049893.1:0-100940 GCA_007258455.2 Sequoia sempervirens
GTATGTTAGAGCGTTGTACTTTATTGTATTTATGTTCCATATACTTCTTAGTATCATAGAAACTGATGAAATCATTCAATCATTTTTCCCTTGTAACAAGAAGTTATGGCCTATACTATTACACCAATTACTTTTTAGATTATTTGAAACCTTGACCAAAAAGTGGGGAAAGAAAAGAAAACTATATTATTATTTTAATATTCCATGTATCCTTCCATTGCTTAAATAAAGATACATTACTAAAAGCATTAAAATATGAAATTGGGAATATTTAAGGGTATACATATTTTACATATAGATGAACAATCAAATTCAATAGTTAAATAACCATCACAAAACAAGAAATGACATTTTTTGGTAAGCAATGCATGCTATAACATGAATGAAGTTTTTAATTCACGGACATGGCAAAGTTTACAATATAAAAAGGTTAATTTATCAAATTGGAACACTTAATTATCTTTTATAATGTTCACAAGTTTTACAATTAACATGGACAAACCATAATATCCATTTAACAGGGAAAATGTTTTGGAACTTCTAAAGGTTTGCAATATTTGATCCATGATTAGCAATACATAAAGGTATTTTAATGATTTTTGTTTAAATCCCTAAAATCTAGACTTAAGTGATATCTCTATTTTTATTTTTAACAAGCACCAAGTTTGATACCCAAGTGGAGTGCTTAAGAAGGAAAATAATATTTGATGAAATCAACATTGCCAATTATTCTCTCATAAGGGATTTGAATTCAAGGATTGACATATATTTGAATCCATTGAATTGGCCTAGTATTAGGCTCAAGTTTTATGGTGTGTTTGATGATATCCTTGTTACATAATCTCAATCCCCTAAAAGCTCTCTGTGTGATTACATAATCAAACTCTCAATATACATAATAAAATCTTACCTTTGTTGACCAACATAAAATATCTCAAACTTAAGTTTATTTTCTTCTAATATTTTTACTTCAAAATAGTCCTTGGTCGAATCAACATAGATTTTCCTTTTCTTTTCTAATTGTTAGTATTAAAAATATTTTCCAAAGTGATGAGTCCTTGTGAAATTTTATTCCTAATTGATTGATCTAGTATTCATGAGAATTTTTTATTTATTCTCTTTCTTCTCTAGAAAGTTATAATCCACATCAAAGGAATTACATGTTTTTTCATCACTTTCAAAAAAATCCAAAGAGAGGAATTAGCAAGGATTTATGCCCTAATTATGATTTTTTACTTGACTCTCATTCACTAAGAAATAATTGGGAGGAGAGATTGCGATCCTAGTAAGACCATTTTATTAACCTTTATATTCATTTCTTTTATAATTTCTTGAATATTTAATTGCACGAAAAGATTCCAACAGATCCCAAATTCCAATAGATCCCAAATTCTATGTCCATATGCTTTGAGGAATGGATTTTTCCTAGAGCATAGTGATAATATTCTTGAGAATAACTTTCATGCCTACAAATACTTGTGGTAGTTTGATATTTTTTTAATAAAAAATAAGTTTAAGTGCTAATGCCTCATATTTTTCTATTTTTTTCGTGCCATTGAATTATAAAGATATTTGACACAATTGCACTATTACACCCTAAATTTTCTATGCCAATATGCAACAATACTAAAAAACACCAACTCAATGCACAAGAAAAAAAAATCATATGGAAATGACTCCACAATGGCCTTGCGAGGTGGTAGAGTTGTTTCTATATCCAATTATTAAATCCAAGACCAAGATCTCCATCACTCACACATGGTAAGAATATGATGAGAGATGTATATTATCCCACTCCTTCAACCAAACAAAGCATATAACACATTTACAAAGAAGTGACAATGACATTCTAACTTACAATTCACTCACTTAGGAGGTAGAATAGTCATGAGATCCAAGACCTCACCTAGTGACACAATGTACTCATGATTCTCATGTAATATATGTCTTCCAACAAAAATATGGATTATTCACAAGGTAAATAAAGTACCATCAAAACTAAAGTGATAGGAAATTAGGGCAATACCATAGGAAAATTTTTCCAAACAACTACTAGAAGTGCTTATTATTTTTAAAAATTTCCTATTACCTTGGTGATTTACAAGTCACCTAGGTGATACCAAAATTACCTTGGAAAAACAAGTGATTTTCAAACATTGTAAGGGTCTAAAATAGATAGTTGAATTCTCAAAAGCATGAAAATTGGGTCTAGGGTAAATCAAAGGATCTCGTACAAGCCTAGAGTCATAATTCATAATAAAGAATTAGTTTCAACTTCTCAAGATGATAATATAGGCACAAAACCTAAGATGAGTGAAGGGCTACGCCTACACAAACCATAAGCAATTATATACTACACAAAATGTATCCTTCATATTTAAAGGATTGTTTCCAATTGGGTCGAGCCAACCAAAATGATTAAGGTTCAAATGACCACTTTTAAATTTGCATACTCTATATGTTCAATTTTACCTAAAAGCATGTTATTATCCACAAGCATTGACATCATACATCAAATGTGATAAAAACATAAAAGAGCATTTCAAATCCTAAACCATACAATCAAATGAATAATATAATAACATTGATCCTTTCTATAGATAAAATCCAAATGATTAAATCCATATCTCATAAGTTCATTCCAATTTGAAATCAAAACTAGATTTGTTCATAGATTATAATTCTAAGACTTATCAAACATACTAAATCCTTCACAAGATGAAATCTAAATAAACACATAGTAATGTCAAAACATTGCAACATAATTAGTCTCATCCCAAACATGGATAATTCAAATAATAAACAACAAAATCCAATACTATTGCAATTCATCATTCTATACATGGGTTGCAAGATCCCAATTTACATGTTTTCAACAAAACTATGTGAAATATCTCGTTATAATTTTTTCCAATTTTGAGCACAAGATTTCACCCATTAACATTAGAGAAATGATAAACCAACGGAAGCAACCATTCACTTTCTGATCACCTAGATCCCAATGAGGGAAAGGTGAGAGCATATGCTAGAAAGGGGATCGTTAGATGAAATCCAAACTGAAGTTACAATACTAAAAAAAAACTCTTCACTTTTGATCACCAAGTTCCTAGTGTGGGCAAGGTGAGAGCATATGGTGGAAAGGAGATCATTAGTTGAAATAAACTGAAAGTTGAAAATTACAATATGAAGATGACTCAGCCAATCAGCTAGAGATGCAATGCAACTCAACCACTTATTTAGTGGGAGTGCAATACAAAGTACTAAAAGTAAATGTTTGGGCGGCTAGTCGACCCCTTTCACTTTTCAACGGGCAGTACAAAAAATTAAAGTGTTGAAAGTCATAGACTATGAGGCCTATCTCTTCCACTAAACAGTGGGAATGAAAGTAAGAGGAAAACTGAAATATAAAAGATGGCGAGGCCAGTCTTCCACTAATAATGGGAATACAAATAAAGTGCAGAAATGAAATGAATGAACTAGTACTACTGATAACAACCTTACAAAGTGAAGCAATTTGCAAATTACAATGAGATATAGATAACCAAAACACTCTAAATTGATAGTAAATAAACTCATAACCAAGCAAGTGATCAAACTATGAAAAGTAAGCCAAAACTATAACTTTTTACCAATCTGATATGAAGTAGCAATGCTTAGAAAACTTAGACCGACAAGCTCCAAACTCATCGAAATGATTATAACTCCACCAATACTTCTCTGAATGATGTCAAATTAGTTGTAAATGATGCATAGGAGGAAGGCATCCAATGTCAAACCCAAAAACAACTCCAAACAACCTCCAGTGTTGTATGCACACATCCCAATGTAAGAACATATATGGCATGACCTTCTAGGGAAGGGCGACCATCTTGAAAAATCAAAATCAACTCCAAAAAATATAAAATTTAGAGCAATGAGGCACCCAAGGTGGAGGAGAAGATAGAACCAATGCCTAGAACCAAACAAAAATCGAGTAGAGAGTTACAATAAAAAATGTGCTTCAGCCAAGCACCACACCCGCACACCAAAAACTAAGAAAACACACCAAAACTTAGAAAACATAAAAGAACTTCATCTTCATTATGCTCAATCTGCTCCTTAGTGTAAAGAACAATCTCAAACTTAGCTAGGTGTTATCTTGTGAGAATGAAACTAAGGGAGCTAGGAGGTATGTGTTCCTTGAAGCAAGGTTCTCGAGAAAATTCAGTAACACTTTGTTATATTTTCAACAAATAGTCACAAATGAAGCCCAAGATTCATATTTATAACTTCTTAAGTTCAAACCCTTTTCCCTCTAATTAGGGCGCCCAAACTGAGATTCACATTCACCTTTCTTAATTTGCATTTGAGTTTCATTTTCCTCCTTTACCAAGTTGTCCCAATACATGAGAGAGATATAACTTTATAAAATGCAAATAAAACATAGAAAGGGCATCCAAAGTATTTAAGTGAAATACATTAATATAACTTAAATATCTCTCCAAATAAGCCATCCAATTTGCCTAAGTTATATTTTACTTAAAACATTATTTTCACCAAGTGATGAACTTGCCAAAACAAGCTCCAAAAGTGTTGGAGACCAAACTGCTCAAACTGCCCTGCTTGATATAGCCATTCTACTGAACTGTTGAACCCTTGCCAGAAATAACACTACTAAAAATAGCACTTACTATAAATATCATACTGCTAAAAATAGTAAGTGTCTTCAAATGCATTTTAACCACAAATTGAGCAGTCGTCGTAACTTACTAAAACTAGTAAGTTTAGAAAAGTTACCTAATGCAAAATCATGTCATACCACCTTAAAGCTCTCTGAAAACCTAGAAGGAATCCAAAAACCAATATGCAAACCCCTAAATCCATAAAAGAATCGTCCTAGAAAATAAGAAACCCTAATTTTGCTTTCAACTAACCTATGAGCCTCAGGGATAGGCTAATGATCAACTAAAAGAATCATTGCTGAGAAGGGGACATTACACTATGAAATAGAGGATAAAGTATTAGGATGCCATAAGAGTGCATCATGCCCTTCTCTTAGCATATCTACGAATCCTTCAAGCCTAATTGTGGTCAACACCACCTAACCATGTGTGACTTTGAGGTCCACCCCTTTATACTACGAGGCCTTTAATTGGGTAGTCCAACAACACTTGCTTCAAAGTCTTACATGGTTGTTCCATGCCTTTGGTCCTAAACATGTATTATAAAGTGTGGGCTAGAATAAGTGAGGAAAAGTGGATCCCTAGGTTCTTTTTTTTTTAAATAGACATATACTTGGAGCCTTCAACATTTTTCCTATCACTAATATCTAAAAATAGCCTAGTTGGAAGATTTATTCTCAATATTCCCCACAGTTAGTTCAACATACTAGGAAGCTTTAGAATATGAGATTCTTAAGAACCAACCCGGATTTGGGCTAGTTAACATATCTTAATGTAATCATTTTTATCTAAATTCATAAAGAGAAAGCAATGAGAGATTGCAAAAAATAAAATGAGAATACCAGATGTCAAGATGGATTTGATCTCAAGAATTACACATAAATGAATATATAATAAACAAAATTTAAAATATTAATAACAATCATATTCATATTTATGATTATATATCCTATGAAAGCATATTTTTTGCTCAAATTTATTACAACAAAGCACGTTTGGACGATCGAGTCAACATTAGTCAACTCTCATGAATTATGTTATTAATTTTTCCAACATCCTTCAAAGCATATTGAGTCATGGTAGATCATTGAGGATGTTCGATTAAGAAGCCTAGACTTATTTTGGTTAGTTAAGAGTGGACATATTTTTAGTTATGATGGTCATTGATTCTCCACCAATTTAGTTTATAATATAGTGATTTAGAACAAACATGTCAAAGATTTCTTTGTGATTATTTTTTTGATTGATGAAACAATAATATACAAATTGTATTTAGGATTAAGAAGAATGGTCAACAGAGAGGAAAAATTATGAGAAAATCTTCATATAAGGTTAAGACAAAGATTTCAATGATTATCAAGGTGGAATTTAATTAACACCTATACTCAGAACACCCAAGAGTCAACAACTATGCACCACATGGTGAAATTGGATCCACCACTACCTTCATATTTATGAATTTCTTAGTTTCATAACTTTTGAGTCTGTGACCTCTATTAGATTCACTTGTATGAATGGTCTTAGGATTTCTTCACTATGTTAGAACATCTAGACTAGAAGCTCTAGAAGGAACTCACTTGTGCCTTTGAAGGGGTTCATTAATGACTTAATTTTGAGTTAACCTTTGAGAACTACATATTCAATGATGTGGAATATAATGACATATAAGATAAGGGAAAATTTGGGATGAATGGAATATAGAACATATAATGTGCAAACAAGGAACATTGTGAGGGTAAAATATGGAATTAAGGGCACAAATTTGCCAAGGAAATAGAAAGTAGATGTGGAAATTATGAGGAAGGAATATATGGAAAGATAAAATAAACACAATGGGAGACGAAATAAATGAAATGGGGGAAGAAAGGAATGAAATGGGAGACAGAGCAATAAATTTAGATAAGGGGATGAATTGGAAGTTGAGAAAAAAGGAAAGGAATACAAAAATAGAAATGAATGAGTTAGATAATGAAGCATAAAGTGCAAAAATAGGGTCATCATATTAGATCAAGTAAATAGTTCACAAAAAAAATGATTTGTAAGGGAAAATGTTGACCTTGAGAGAGAGGGGTCGTTTCTTGTGCATTTGGCGCATCCATCACTAACTTTTTAAAATATTAATTTAGATTAATAATTGTTAGATGTCCTTTATGCTCTCATGCAATTGTCAGGCAAAGAAGCTCTAAAAAAGTCACCTATTCTACCTCTATTCCATGCTAGTCCTTCTATTTAGAATGCTCAAGTTAAAGCAAAATTAGATATACCATTCAAGAAATTATATGATAGTTTTAAGTGACACTATTCATTTAAAAAGTTTTGAATATTTATATGAGTTGACACCTTATTAGTTCCTACGAGTACTTGTATATTCCTTGATCAAATTAGGCTCGAATTCTAGTTCCTAAAGTCAATTTTTTTTTGGATGGAATATTTTTATATCATCCACAATATCATTTTACTACCCAATACAAGAGCATGAGCCTTAGGCTAAAACCTTTTTAGTTGAGATCAAATAACTAAGTAATATCCATTCTACCAAATTTGTTAGGGGCACAATCCTAGTCTCAACTCTTATGGTGTTAGGGCCTTGCACTCAATAAGAGTTGATCATTGGTGGATTCATTCATAAGCATTCAAATTCACTAGTAGATCAAGCTAGACTTTGAAAGGCATTTGACACTCAACCTTATTTTTACTATCTTCATCATAATTGATGATAACAACTAAGGCACAAGGATGGATAAAGGAAATCACTTTGCACAAACCTTTTCCTTCTTAAGAGCACTTTACATATTACTATAGTGTAAGAGCTTACACTTCTATATTTATGTCTCTTAGAGGAATTATTTGTAAAAATAAGAGAGAACACAAAAAATAAAAGAATTAAAGAGTTAAGAACCAAGGAAAATAAGGTTAACTTAAATGGTTACTAGAGTGGAATGTGGGACCACCTTTATTGTCTTCCATTTTTTTCATGAATAAATTGACACCTCACACTAAAATAACAATTGATTATAAGAGATGTCTTGGAGCTTGCCTCCAAGATTATATATCTAATTTCTAAGTAATTAGGGGAAAGGATCTAGTAGCTGCACACCCTAACTTTGCACACCCTAAGCTCCTAGACGGTACATTGGATTTTCATGATTTTTTTTAGATTTTTTCTTCTGTGACTTAAGAGCATAAAGCTATTGTTTCAACTTTTGGGTTATTACGATGAATGCAAGAGGACATGCTATGTGCACAAATGTAAAAAAGTGGTCATTTAGAAGTGATGCTTGATACTTATTCATATATGCTCCAATAACTGTGTGCTACAACCACCAAAAAATTTGCACAACTAATCTAATACATATTCCTCTGATAAATGTTTTGACCAATACTTATGCTCAAAAACCTTAGTTATTATGCGTTATGGGTACCAATATAGTTACACAACTCCTCTAATTAAATATTCAAATTTTAACTACCAATAGAGGACCATTGTTGGCATAACAATTAGCACCTCTGGAGTGCTAGTTGGTACAGACATCTATGCACATTGTGTGATGAGTGCTCTTGAAATTAGGAGGGGAAGCTCCCTCCTTGTGCAGACAAATGCTTGAAAAAAGTAAACTAAACTAATTCCTATATTTTTGTCTTAGCTAAAAGAGGCACAAGGTTTTTGAGAAACTTCAAACGTTGCAGCAAAGGATTTTCTAGTTTCACAAATCTTAACTACAACTCAAAACTAACTAGCTTATACTATCCAATCTCCTCAAAAAATCAGAGCATGAGGAAACGGAGCAAGAATGATTTATACAATAACCTCTAAGAGAATATTTCCAAGGAGGTGACAACACCTATCTGAGGCGTAGGTCGAAAGAAAGGTTATTGGCGATGACATCAAACGATGAACTCTACTTCTAAATTCCCAAGGAGGTGATGACACCTATATGAGGTGTAGACATGAAACAAAGCTCATTAACACAATAACAACAAATGATAAGCCTTAATTCTAAATTACCAAGGAGGTGACGACACCTATCCGAGGTGTAGATATGAAACAAAGCTTATAAACACAAGAACATGAAACAATGATCATCCAACCAATGTGAACATATACAAAATAACAATATTATAGGAAAATTTGGCTCATCATATATTACTATCGTGTACAAGAGTTAATTAAAAATGAGCTGAAAGCTCTTATTTATAAACATCGAAAGGTGTAGGGAACCCTAAAATCACCTTGAGTCAACTACAGTCTTGCAAGCATGCAAGATTTTATTGCTAAACCCTAATAAAGCAAACTATACAGTTAACTGGAAAGCTACCATCTGTTAACTAGTACATCTAATTTAAATGGACAATGTGCGAGCATGCACATCCTTATTGAAAGCAAGTTAACTGGAAAACTACCATTAGTTAACGAAAACCCTAAATGAAAACTCCAACTGTACATAGATGTTTCTAAGACAGACACACACAAGATGTGGAACAACAAGTTAACTCGGAAAGAAGCATCGAGCTAACTGCTATGTCTGATGTCTATCCTGAAAGGTGGGACTTGGAGTCTATTGGACGTGATCTCGAGCAAGTAACCCCTCCATGAGGTTGTTGACTGCATCACCATTCGAGGCACTTACACATCTCAATTGTCAATTCACTGCTTGTCAACAGCTTGAGAAATCTTGGAAATCTTTGCACACTCAAACTAGCATTTCACTGATTGATAACTTTGGCGGCTTCGTAACTGAAGTGATGGCCACTGTTACTTCTGTAGTTTTACGTTTTTGACGCTTCTCGCATTTTTTCATGCTTTTCTCTATGGAAAAGTGTTGCATGATGAAACCACGAAGTTTGACCATGAACCCTCTGATTTTGAGAAATACAAATGAACTTGCTGCACATGCAGAATTCCAATGGTATCAACCCTCTAAACTGGCCTTGGAAGACAATCAGCTATATGAAGTATGAAACCAAGGGGACTTAAGTGACTATGCTTGTCAACTTTCTAGATGCGCTTGATACAAATCAGTGTCAACTCTTTTGATGAAATCATGAATTAAGACCGATTTGGTCTTGAATTTAGTCCATGTGTGCTACACTTTGAAAAAATCGCCCGTTGATTGTGAACTCAACTATATTTTGACAACTTTCTCCGAAAAGCTAAAAATGACCTGCTAAGGCTAAAATAGCTTGTTGGAGGGCAATTTTTGCCAAAAATTCTGAAACGTGGGTTTTGTCCAAAAAATGATTCTAAGACAACCCACAAACGTCATAATTACAAAAAAACACCGTTTAGTTTGACATGCAAAAGCTTTTCCAAAAAACAAGCAACTGAGGGTAGCATGGGCTGTGGGGGGCAATTTTTGCGTAAAAACCTGAGATATGGGTTTTGTCCAGAAGATGATTCGAAGACAACCCACAACATTAGATTTGAAAAATATCGACTTTTACTCCACCATGCAAAGGAGTTTCAGTTGAGAAAATAAAAGCTTTGGAGTAAACTTTCTTGAAAAATTCTAACACATGGGTTTTGTAGAGGAAGCCGTGCACAACCAACCCAAATGATCAGATTTGTCAAAAGTCGTCGAATCTTGGACAAGCGAAGAAAACCTAAGACGAGAATAAAAGAATTTAAGACAGAAGATAGAAGTTTTAATGTTTTGCTTCTACTAAAATCACCATCTTGTCTAAAGTCTGTTGATTAATTTGGACTTGTACCTACAAGGAAATCTGAAAACAATCTCTGTAGTGCCTTAGAATGTTGACTACTAAAGAAATTCGTCCACTCAGTGAAGAAATTCGCTTGCTCCTCAACCTGCTGTGAGAGAAATGAACACAATCTTGAAATAAATACATAAATTCATAGCTTAATGGCACCAACTGCAAGAACAAACCTTGATTTCAAAAGAAACCTTTTGATTGGACCCCATTTAGTTCAACTGGCACTAACTCAGAGTCCCAAAAGAATAAAAATATTAAAATATTAAGTTCTCCCTTACATACAAATTTACAAATTAACCTCAAAGGATGCCAATATTAAAATATTAAGCAAAATCGCCCCTTTAAAGCTGACATGCAAAAGACTGGAATTTAATATTATTTTAATGAGTTAACTGAAATCTCTACATCCGGGTGCACTTAGAAAAATTTACTGATTCTGAAAATTCCAAATTTTACTCTCTAGGCGTCCCCTAGCAACAGTTGAGATTTTTCGCTAACTTCCTACTTTATAGCTCACTAAAAAGTCATGATAGCCTCTGTTGAGCTCTAATTTTTGAATGCTTGATTGATGCTGGACCTGAGTTGAGATATCCACCAAAAAGCCAACATAACAAAGATGAAATGTCTGCTGGGAGTTGCAACTGCTAAAAACGATGTTTGATGCCTCAAAAAATTAGGCACCTTTGATTAAATTGATGTACGGGTCTCCAGACTTAGCCATTTCTCTAATTTGCCATCTCGCGCTTCAAACTGCCATTGCCAGTGAATGATGAATCCTACTGACTAAATGATAGGTTCATTGCATGACTGGAATAATTCTGTAACTAATGACTATATGTAAGGCATTTGAAAGCTACATTAGGAACCCCAAAAGCAAGGGCACCCCTAGCCTATGAAGGCACAATCACTAATTTGACAAAAGTGTAACTTTCATCCAAACGCCATACTTTGACCCTGACAACGGGAGTTGAAGTACTCTGATTCGTGCACTGACAATCTCTCTGTGTAGCTAGAAGCACTAAGAAGAGATGTTTCTTGAGGTGACAAAGCGAGAAAACTGCTTCTAAGAACTCAAAAAGAAGGGCGCCTTTTCCAAGGGAGTGTGTATTTCCCACACAACCATTTTTTTGGTTGTCTGATTTCTTCAGTGATCTCCACTATTCCTTCATTCACAGGCGTTTGACAAACCCTGTGGGTTGACGATTGGATTCACTAGATAGCTAGGAGGATTTTGCATAAGTCTCGTGAAGACTGTGATTGCAAAAGACCCCATCCGGTAGGCCTAAAGGCTAGGCGCCCTTGGCCTATAGAGGCACTGTTGATGTGTTTTTTATGCACTTCTCAACACAGGCAGTGCGTAGGTGGACTACTTCTCTTGAAAGACAATCTTCCACAATCAGATTGCAGAACATTATCCCAAGGTTTCTAATGTCAGGTCTTGGCAATGCTTGGAATATCTCAGTTGATTTATGTGATTTGTTGGAATCATAAGACAAACCTACGAATGAGTTACAAAGCATGGGAAGTTGGGTTTGCAAATACAATTTCAAAGTGCTGGAAGTGAATGACCAGTGGCTGTCCACTCAAAACAACAAGCTGAAACTCATAAAGTTCATCTGATTTAGCTTCATGGTGATGCTTTGGATCCAGCTCTAACCAAGGATTAAAAGAAATAGCAAAAGGAGAAGGGTTAAGAAAGTTGTTCTAATCCTAAGCTACGAATGAATAGTAACAATGGTGGCTGCTACAATAGATAAACTCCCTAAACTGGGTTTTGCTTGGCCAAGAGGAACCTACAGTTACACAAAACTAGTGCATTCTAAGGACTGCAGATTTTCAGATTGCACGTGCACATCATGCACATGCGATTGAACTAAGTTGCAACATTGAAATCAAGAAGCCCATGCTAACTTTACACAGCAGTTTGTCATCAACAAGTGCTAAAAGTATGGGTTGAAAGTTCATCAAATACCATAACAACAATTTCCATTATCACTTCCATTCAAGAATCTATAACTAAACTAAAAGGGAAGTAGAACCATGCATGCAAGATGAGAAAAATCAAAGAGAACATCCATAAAATCATGCAATGTTGTCTTCTATTGCTGCAAATGTCTTTTACACCAGCTCTCCAACCCCCTACAAATGAGGGGCAAATCCTTATTTATAGTTTTCCAAAGCCCAAATGAATGGCTAGGATTGAATTACATTGTGGCTCATATTTGATTACATTAGGGTTTCACCTACCCCCATTATCCAGTAATTTTAAAATACTATTTTGTCCTTTTCTCTGTTTTGTCACCTAGTGCTCAGGTGTTGTAGCAGTTTTGTCATTTAGCTAATTTCCCTTTTCATTGTAGCTGAAACTACCTAAAAGTTGCCTTTGCTTGATGGACTTGCATCATTTTTCATTGGATCAAACGAGCCCGTTGACGACCGACATCAATGGATTGGTTGCCCCTGATTCGGGTGGACAACTCCCTCATGCTTTCTTCAAGGCCACCCCCTTGCATTTTTTTCATTGACTTCCTTGGCATAGGCCTTCTTCTAACATTGATCATGTTGGTGGGTGCTAGGGGGAGAGGTGAACATGAAATGAATGGTGATAGGAGCTATGCACATTCCGTGTTCAACTTTCTCAATGGGTCTCCCTGATGGACCCTCGGTAGGCTTCTTGAATCTTGCGTACATGAAATGTTGTAAGTGCTTTCATACACAAATCAAGGAAAACGTTAGTCAATCCTGCAAACTCCCTATTAGATCCATCCATGCATCATCAAAAGATCATAATATTTGTCATTGGAGCTCACTTGGACCATAAACATTGATGCATGCCCAAGGGGGGTGGGTGCCAAGGTGGGCGACAAACGGAAGGCAGAAGGAAGGCAGATAGCAAACGTGGGACAACATTCTGGAAGGGAAGTTCCCGGACCTCACAAAACTTAGCAAAACCAAGATTTTTCAATTATAGCGCATGGGAAAAGGGGAAGAAAGAGCGCCAAGAAAAACTTCCTCAAGATTGGACTTGTTTTGGAAAAAGCGGAAGTTTGGAAGGGGAAAGCCGAAGGGTCACCACCCTTTGAAATGGCAATGAGCATACGGGGCCCCGGAAGGAAAGTCATGGACGACGACAGAGGGGCCGAGTTCCAGAGGCCGAGTCGCTAGGGGCCGGCGGAAGTTCAAAATGACCATGGAGGAACAAAATCCCAGAAACGGCCACAGAGGGGCTGAGTTCTGGAGGCTGGGTCGTGGGGGGCTGGCGGATGTTCAAAACGGCCATGGAGGGGCCGGGTTTCAAAGGTGGGGTCACTTGGGGTTGGCGGATGTTCAAAACGGCCAAGGAGGGACGAAGTCCCAGAAACGACCATGAAGGGGTCGGGTTCCGGAGGCCGGGTCATTGGGGGCCGACAGATGTTCAAAACGACCAAGGAGGGATGAAGTCCTAGAAATGACCACGGAGGGGCCGGGTCCTGGAATGAAATATTCGCAACTTCTCGAAACTTAACGAAACCTTGGCAATTCACTAAGGCACCACTAAAACATCCAAAATCCATAGGAAACTTGACTCCAGAGTCAAATATGAAGGAAAAAGCGATTCGAGCTAGCAGGGAAATCCAACCAAGGAAATTCGGCAAGGCGGACTTGGAGGACCTGAAGGACTTAGAAAATTTGTGGGGTGAAACATGGTCAATTTGAAATGATACTCTGAGGCTCGTTGACCATTTTAGATGCTAAAATCACGGCACACAAAATGAGGCAACGACACAAAATAACCCGACAAGGCAACAGGAAGAGAGGGTCCCCATTCCGAATGAGGTGTGTGTGCAAAACATGCACAATAGGTACAAGTGCGTATTTCTACATTTTTCCACCCTCTATTTTACATGTTCGGTAGAACCTTTGTCACGATCACTTAGTATATCGGATCATCTTGCGAATTGGTGCATTGTGGAGCTGAACTAAATTAGAAAAGATCTAGAAACAGATTTTGTAGATTCATCTATTTGAGGGGTCAAATTCAAGGGTGCCCCTGGGCTACAGGGGTGTAGAAACTGAAAATTTGACAGCTTTTGTGAAATGCATTCTCTTCGTACCTTTAGCTTTTGACTTCAATTGCCGAAGTTCTGCAACTTGGATGACCTCGCTTGATAGCACGTCATAAAGCTGGTTAAATTTTGAAGAGATTGAATGTGTTTGCAAACAAAAGCAACTAAATCTGGGCCCTAAAAAAGAAGGGCGCCCCTTGGCTACAGGGGCACAAATTTGCTTTTTGCAAAATGTCTTCATCTGTTTCATGTTCCGTAAACACTGCTGTAGCCATTGAATTGACCTTGTAGGAGTATAATTCTGTCGTGAAACACTTCTCCGTCATAACATGTCTTGCTTTGAGTCCTAGGTTCAGATTCTGACCTCCAGGTACTGACTAATTGTTGCTAACGACTGACATGGCACTGACCAAAATCCATACTTGACTTGCCCAAAAACCGTATTTTGACATCATTTTAACAAGATTTAGACTCTTTTAAACAAAATACCTTAATGAACCAAAAAATTTGGTTTGGATACAACAATTAATATGTGAAACTTTTTAATGTACTATGCATGACTATAGATCCTTCCCTAATTGAATCATTTTGATGAATCTTAAAGATAAAATCATTCTATATCTCTTTAAGATCTTTATACTTCTCATCGATTAACTTTTGAAGAGATGGTGACACCAATCCAACCTAAAAAAGTACATTTAATTCTGCCAGATATGCATGGAATAGGATTAGGTGTAAAAATGCAGGGAGCTCTTTTCGCTTACTGCTCTGCGTTCCATTTCAAACCACCACCTCTTTTGGCTAAGCGTCTTTCCTTGCGTATTTCCTTCCTCACAAGGTTAACTTATTTACTCTTTTCGGACTGATTATATATAAATTAACGACGAAGTTAAGGCTAAAATTACCCTGACATTTCTCCATTCACAGTCACACGAGTAGAAGAACAGTGGAGACCACAGCAATGGCGTCCAAGTCTACTGTCATAGATTCTCATTTGCATGTTTGGGCTTCCCCAGAGGAGGTCAGTCCACATTCTTCATATTTCACTATTTTCTTGGAGTATAGAATTTTAAGCTGAGAAATTGAAAAACAAGATTCAAGAAAGAAGAAAACGCGCAGACAAAAGATTGAATTGACGTTTCGGGTCAGTTTTTATAGTCTTTATATGAGTGGTTAGGATTTCAGACTTTAGCTTCTTTTTTTGAATAACTTTAAAATTCGGAATTATTTTTTTCAATTGGCAGGCTGCTTCTCAGTATCCGTACTTTCCTGGGCAAGAACCAGCTATCAGTGGCAGCAAGGACCTTCTTCTTCAGGTAAGTGCTGTGGATTTCTATAAACAAATACGTAACAGGGTTTCCGTTGCCAAGGGGCCGCTTCGTGTCGCTAATGAAATTTTGAACATTTTAAATGTTTTTGAGTCTATCAAGTTTTTAGCGGTATTTGCTAATTGCAAATTGACTATCCCTTGGCTTTCTGAGACAGTGTATGGACTTAATCAAGTGACTGTTATGACGCTTGAAGCACTATCCATGTGCATCGACGAAGAATGAATACATTTATAAAATTTTAGCCAGGTTTGGTTTAGGTTGAATCTATATAAAATTTGAAGGGTAGATCGAAACAAGTTGATTTTAAATTGGTAGTCCAAAGGTTGGTGTTAGTATTATTCCACTCTCTAGGACTAACGTTGCTTTGGAGCTTGTGGGGTCTGTGGGTCCCTTTGCCTTATGATTATTGCTTAACCCGTCTCAATGGCGTATAATATAGTGTGGGACAGTGGGATTCTATTCATAAGACTGTTCTAGGATACAAAGGAATATAATTTAATACATACAAAAGCTGGTTTAGGATATAGAGGGACTAGAATTTTATACAGTGTCTGAAATTTCTGAACTGCCTGATGATGATAGCTGATATTTGAACATTCTGAAAATAAATGCATGTATTTTGAATAAGAGAAAATTTAATAATTAAAGGGTAAGATTACAAAAACCCTTTCTCAACTAAGTGTGAAGAGGGGAGAATACAAAGAATCCTCAGTTCGGTTATCTACAGTTTGATTACATTCTCTCAGTATGGCTAGATTTTCCTCATGCTTGTGAAAATATGTGATAATTGCATGCTGATTCTCTTTGATGCCCAACAAGTTTTGCAACAAGAAATACCATGTTCTTGCTTTAAATCATTTCTTTTGGATTGACTATCTGCAACTTTCAACAGCCCATCAAATGTGTTTATATTGGCAAGTGCTAAATGGAGAGTGGTTCCAGGGAGGGTTTCAGCCTTTTCTCAGGACGGGCTTTCCTGGTCAAGATGGTTTGCTTACTTAGAGGGGTTGACTGATTAGTGAACTGAGCCTATTTGAGACAGGTTAAAGCAGAATGGGCAATTGCATGAGACTTACCATTATCAATGGGTAAATTGTCGTTGGTATCAAAATCATGCTCAGCAATATGGATTATAGGAACATCATCACTTACCCTTATCAATGGAGGAATCACTATTGGTATCAGAAACATGCCCAGAAATAGGGAATATATGAACATCATCACTCTTGTATTCCTCATCAGAGATGACAGTGATAGTGTCAGTGATCTGGCATTCATTTATAACAGCTTTGTGTTAAGACTCAGTATGCATCTTTCCAAATCAGAGGGAATTTTTCCTCTCTCTGAAGTAAGTTTGTAGAGGTTTGTGATGGTCAGAAAGACTTGTACAAATACAAAAGGAAGGCTGTTGTTTATAACTTTTGTCACAACCCTAACACTCTTCATTCAATATGTCTTTGCAGAATTGACTTCTGAAAAGGACTATTAAAATTGAAGCTCCTCTTGAAACATTTACATTTATGGTAGATAATCAAATCCAGCTACTTTACAAGAAACCCATCAAAGACATTCAGAAATATTACCCTACGATGCTACCATATCTTTCAAAGAGGAAGCAAAGTGGCAGCAGAATCAATTTAAGCAGAGAAAACAAGAATTATCATTTTCTTGCTTAGCAACCTGATGCTAAAAAATAAAAAATTCATCAATACAGTATCGCTATAGTGGTTGAGATGTTGTCTCAACCAAAGGTGATGATTTTGCAGGTGAAAGAGATGGTGGATGGCGCTACTCAATGAAGATCTAGCAAGTGAACCTAGATCAGTTGATGTATCTTTTGTATATAATCAGACAGATTTGGAGTGGATTTTTATGCTAATGCAAGGTTGAGTGCTACCACAAAGAATCTGATTGCAATCTACTTGCTTAAATGCTTCCACTAGTTGATATCCATCCATGCCAACAAGTATTATACATTCCTTTTAGGGTCACCTTTATCTAGTTTTATATGCTTGTTAAGTAGAGTACGATATTTTCTGTGAAGGTATTTTTGTTAATATAGATGCGATGCTCATGTCGATCTTTGGGCATTACTAAGAAGTGGATTTTCTTTAGTATCTCTAGCTTGAAGAATTTACATTTTGGCTCCATGACAATCCAACTGGTTGATTTGGCGCCAATTGGTGGATCAACAAATGGTTGACTAATTGAACTCTTTTTGCCATTTTACATTGGCTTACATATCACTCCCTACCCCTCCTGTTCCCCCAACCTTATGCCCTTGTCCCTGGGACACAAGAATAGTGGAGGAGATCTCTTAGCTGTCCCCTATCCTCATGCATTTCAGGGATGCATCCCCAAAATCCTCTTGGTATGGCTTGGCATCCCGGGGATGTTTGACCATTCCCAAGATGGCTGGGAATGTATGTAATATCCCTTAACCATTCTAGAGATGTCAATGGCCTATATGAGGATATGGTAAAGAAGTTTGCATCCTTCACTTGCCTTCAAGAATCATTTTCCTTCAAAATCCATCACCTCTTTAGGATACTCAACAATGACATTAATTGGTGGTCTATTTTTGTAATCCTTCCATCCATTAGAAATGATAGACACTCTTGTTTTGGGGCATGTATCTGTGATTGCTCTTAATGATACCTCTACATAAGCTTTTTCTTTGGCCAATAAGGTGGCGTGCACCTTTTCATACCCAAGTCTAATGTATTCAGTAGTTGCATTGGCGATTGCTGTCACTAAATATTGCCAATATGGTGATCTGACAAGGTTGAAGGAAGCCCATTGCTGTAAATGCTACGAGCAATGCTCTCATTTGCAAACTCCCTCACCTCAGTTTTGAAGGCCTTTTCAAGTGGGCCTCTTTTACGAGAAAGAAAAGGTTGACAAGGTTGAACGGAAGTCCTTTGCTATAAATGCAATGAGCAATGCTCTCATTTGCAAGAAAGTTTCTTCGTTTCTTAATTTCTTACGAGAGCTTTAACTATTTTGCTTTAAAATAGTGATTTTTGGGATAAATATGATTATTCTGAAGTCCCCAAAATTGGGCATCCTATAACCTTGTAAATAAGTGCTTTGAGCATAGAAACACTTAATGATGATTGATGCTATGTTTATGTTGTTGAAATTGTTATTCAATCTGATTTACCTGTATTTCTGATTTTATTTATTAAGTTGAATTTGGATAATAACATTAGGTTTTGTACTAAGGTTATTCATACATCTAGGTCGTATCTTTGAATGTAGCTTTGTTATTTGGTTTGTGGAATCACATGTTGTGTCATGTGTTGTTAATGATCCAATTCTTATTCCTTTAAAAATTGTGTTTGCATTTGATTGCTGGTCTCTGTTTTGGCTATTAAGAATTTGCCTTGTTAGTGCTTAGAGTTAGTTGCTTTCATTCTTAATATCTAAAAATTTTGCTTGTGCGATGAGCTGTTACCAATCCTATGTTCATGCTCAAGGCAAAAAGATAGGTGGATAGTTATAGCTTATTTCATTTATGCAAAATGCCTTGAAGAGAACATTGTTTTTGTGAATAATTGTATATTTTTGTCCTTAGCTTAGTGTCTGGGGCAGTTTTACATCTCAAGGAGCTTCCCCTTGTAATTAGAAGAAAGGTTTTGCCTAGCATACTATTCCGGTTTGAGTTGTCTCAAAATATACAAACTAAAATGTTAACAGAGAACAACATGGAGATTGTTATGAAAAATCAGAAGTGAATGACACAACAAGAAGAACATATGATCCAACAAGAGTGCACAAGCGAAGATCAGTCTCCTATGAGGATTGCAGTAAGAGCACTTGCCAAGAAAATTTGGTATTGGAGATGTTGATGAAAACTTAGATGACCAAGAAACCATCTTGGAGGGTAATAAGGAGATTGAGGTAAAATATATACCATTTAAAATGGAAACAAAAGTAGAAATAAAGTCTTTTGACAGGCAAGTAAATAATGAGCTTTTAGATACTTGGATCAAACAATGGAAGCTTATTTCAATGGGAATAAAGTTAGTGACGCACAAAAGATATCCTTCGCACGAATCCAAATGATTGAACATGCTCTTGTATAAAGGGAAAGTATGTATTATCTTCCAAAAAGAAGAGGAAATCGTTTGTGTCTAAATGGGAAAACTTAAGTAATTGTTACAAAAGAATTTTTATCCTATTGGGCACAAAAATAAATAGAAAATTAAGTGATTGTATCTCAAATAGGAAAATGGGCAAAGTATGTGGATTACATGAACACAATTCAAAAAAGACAAGCCATGCTATTGGGCATGGACTATGTAATGTCCTCTTTTTCCGAGTAATCATCTAGCAGAGACCACTAGCTTATTTTATTCCCATGAGCTAAGGTGGGGAAAATTGAGGGGATAATTTAAATAATTAAATATTAAATCGTCCTAAGTCTCTTTTCGGACATTTATATTTAATTAATTGGGTTTTAGTATTAAAGTGACTTTTAATAAATGTCTTGATAAATTATTAAATAAAGTCACTTTGGGAAAAGAAAAATGTAATTAAAAATCAAAAGATGGTTGATACAAGGGTGTACTCCCCTCTGCAGCCACTCAAACACAAAACACAAAATGGAACTCACGGTGCAGCCCCATGACTCAACTTAACAGAAAAATATTGATTTTATTAATTCAATAACAAGATTGCATTACAACTGATGGTCTTCATGGCCACATCCTTCACAGATTTTCCTACTCCTCTGTTCTACGATAACAATCTCTTGACATCCTGCCGTTCACACAAGCAATCTTCTACTTGGTCTGTTAATTCGCCATCATTGTTCTATCCTAAGTTCTCTCTCTCTCTCTCTCTCTCTCTCTCTCTGTTTTTCCCAAGCTCTCCTCCCTTTTCTCAGTTCACCTTGAGCTCTCTCTTCCCCCTTTTCTTCCGTTCTCTCTATCAAATTCTGACCCACACGATCGTTGGCGTTTGGTTGATTCCAATTGAATACTTGCTTAGGATTGTAGAGAAGATCTACGACTGACAAATCATCCCGCAGACCTACCATACCTTTTCATAACGGTCGTAGGGCAGCGGTCCAACTGCCAACACCCAACACGAAACCGCAAAACTGTTGATCATTGGCATTCTGTTTGCGGGATGGAGGTCAACCTGCAACATCGTGAATGGTTCATTCCTTGACCGTGGGGTAGCAGCATCTTCGCACTACCACAACCGGTGACATAGCCCATCGCGGGGTAGTGGTAACCCCATGCTACTGCAACTATCCATTCCAACTAGTGTAGGGTATCCTCGCATAACCGCAGTTGCTCACACAACTTGTCGTAGGGATGCGGTAAAGGCACTCAATGCCACCATTTGCCAATGAAAATTAATTCTTGCAATTTTGTGTTGATGTCGAGGTTCTGTGAAGCTGAGAAATGCCAAAGAATAGCAAACCAAAACAAACCAAAACTGAAAATGTTTTGAGTGATGCGGATAGCTTGTTCGCCCGGGATGCTCCTGCATCAGACACACCAGGTAGAAAGATTGTGAGCGTAGGCTCACAATGGTGGAGTTGAGTGATAGAACCACCCTTTGAGATTGTGAACAATCTACAGTGAACTCTATCACTATAACAAATGTACCAATTTATCCCTTTTTTCTCCTCTTCCAACATCTTTTTGGAACACACACCATCTTCCTCCAACAATACTCCACTTCATCCTTCCTTTCGTGGACTCACGTCCACCATGAACCATCCTCCTCCACAAAACACCCTCTATTCTTTTCTTCTCATTCATGGGATCCAACCCACTACAAGCCGATCACCTCCACCAAAATCCTACAACATCCTTTACAATTTCTATGCACAAACTCGCAGCATCTAGACACCAATCTGCATCTACAATATTCTCCATTTTCTCTACATGATTTTGTTTCCTAACCATCTCTTCTACCATCTTATCTGAAAACAAAATATTATCAATAAACAAATTTACCTTATCTTTGTTCACAACTGCAACTTGTATTTCCTCATCTTTCGCTGGAACATGCATCTTCTCATCTTCACCAGCTCCAACTTCATCCTCTACTGCTGCAATCACTTCTTCATTTTCTTGCACCTTCGTTCTTTCTTCACATACCTCCCTAGGATTTTCTCTTACCTCTTCTCCCACTGTTGCAATTTCATTATTTGTTGCAACATTTGCAATCTCAACTGTATCTTCATTCTCGGTAGTTGCAAGCTTTTCCTTCCACTCATCCTCTATCATGTGATGAGCCCTGCTGGCTCTCAATTCAAACCCCAGTATTTCTTAAGTCTTTTTAGTGTTATTTAGTTTTTTAAAGAAAGTTTGATAGACAAAAGAGAAGGGGCGCACAGCATAAATGCTTATAAAATGTAAATTTGTACTATTTTCTTTAGAATGAAAATGTAGAAGACATTATTTAACTGAAACAAATAGATTGCAAATGATAAACATACCAGAAGGGTTCCAGATTATTTATTTAAAACAGTAAGCCAGTTCACCAGCCAAGAATGGTGAAAACTGACATATAAGGACGCCTGGCTTCCAGAATTGAGTTCTCCCTTTTAGAAACTGGATACAAGCACTTGAGAAGGGTACACGCCAATGATGGAAGAAAAACAGGAGCCAAAACAAAGGCGTTTCAGCTAGAAGCTTCACACGCCTCCCTAAATGGGCACAAATCCCAAGGCAATTCATACGGCCAAGAAGAAGGAGAAGTAGTAACCCTGCTGGAACCACAGATCTGATGAAGAGGACGCCACAAGTTAAGAAACTCCTTTCTTATTGCAATCAACAGGAAATCTGTATATAATACTCTGACTGAATCATGTAGAACCTCTGAATGAAGCTCTCAACTGCACTGATTCGATTGATCTCTCACAATCTCAAGAGTGCTCAACACTGAAGAGGTATCGTTCTTCAATGGTAGATTGTTCAAACCCTGATCACAGGAGAATGCACAGGAAGAAACACAAGGCAAAGTCGAAATTATCAAAAGGTGAGTTTCTCATTGCCAAAAATGCCTTATATAAGGAAGGCACGCATTTCCAAGAAGATACGCCCTTTTTGCCATCATTAAAATCTTTTAAAATAATATTAAGTCTTTTTCAATAGTCATGACTTAATATTTGGGCGCCTTTAATATTTTAAGTGATTAAAAATATTAAATCACTTTTTAGAGAATATTTAAGTGATTTGAAAAGTATAAAGTCAATTTGACTTTATAATTAAATATTAAGTCAATTAATATTTAAATCACTTAAAAACCCATAACTCACTCAAAACACCAAATATTCCTATGCCGTCAGAAGCTGTTGACTCCTGCACTGCTAACGCCTGCTGTGAACCAATCACTGGGCTCTGAAAACAAGAACGATCAAACTCTCCAGAAAGTACCACTGACCCTCTAACCAATCTAGCTAGCCCACAAGGGTCCAATAAAGGGCTAACACACTGTTCCCGAGAAATGACTAGAGCGGGGACATCACAGTCCGCCCTCCCTGAATTTGCTTGTCCACAAGCAAACTCAAAGCTGGATGCTGAAGAATACTGTCACTCTCCCAAGTAGCATCCTTTGCCGGTAGATCTTTCCATTTTACCAAGTATTCCCTGATAACCCACCTCCAAAGATGACGCTCTCTAGAATCTAGAATGGCCTCAGGTATCAAAATCAATTTCCCCTCATCATCCAGGGGTGGTAAATCAATAGAAGGTGTTACCTGTTGTCCCAACGCCTTTTTGAGGCGCGACACATGGAACACATTGTGAACCTTACTGCCCACTGGAAGATCTAATTCATAAGCCACTTCACCGACACATCTGACAACTCTGAAGGGTCCATAATATCGCGGCTTAAGTTTCTTGGCGCCCTTCTTACGAAGGGTGGATTGCCTATAAGGCTGAAGCATCAAATACACCAAATCATCGGTCTCGAAAGATCGCTCCACTCGTCTCTGATCAGCATATTGCTTTTGCTGATTTTGAGCTTTCTGTATATTCTCCCTGAGTGCTCTCATAATGTCCTGGTTTTCCTGCAATAGATCACCAACACTGGGTACTCTACTGTCACTCAGCAATAAATCAAGGAAACTCGGAGCATCATATCCATATAACGCTTTGTATGGTGTCATTTGAATGCTCATGTGATGAGTGGTGTTGTAGCAATACTCACAAAGGTATAACCACCTCACCCATGCCTTCTGCTGCCCTGAACTGTAATTCCGCAAGTATCCTTCCACCCATTTATTGACAATCTCAGTCTGCCCATCTGTTTGTGGGTGGTAGTTGGTACTCGGAGTGAGTTCTGTCCCGCAAAGTTTGAATAACTCCTGCGAGAAGTTACTCAGAAACCTGCTGTCCCTGTCACTGACTATACTCCGAGGTAAACCGTGCAATTTGAATGCCTCTCGGAAGAACAAATCTGCCACCTGGGTAGCTGTGTGTGTAGTAGTGATTGCGAAGAAATGTGCATACTTCGTCAATCGATCTACCACCACAAAAATGTTGTCTTTCCCTTGAGCTTTCAGCAAGCCCGTAATAAAGTCCATAGACAAGCATTCCCACTTCCTCTCAGGGATAGGAAGCGGCTGGAGTAAACCTGCAGGGTATGTATGTTCTTGCTTGTTTTGCTGACAAACAAGGCATTCCCTGACATACTGAAGAACGAATGATTTGAGACCCTTCCAAGAGAATCTCTCCCGTACTTGCCTGTAGGTCTTAAAGTAACCGGGATGTCCCGCCATGGGTGAATCGTGAAAAGATCTCAAAACTCTGTCCCTCATCTCAGAACCTGGGACTAGAAAAATCCTCCCTTTGTAAATGATAAGATCATCGACAAGCGAGTACCTGTCATCCTGTACTGTCCCATCTATTATGCTAGAAGCCCATGGGTTCTTAGCATATTCCGCTACTATCATATGTCTCCAGTCCTCTGAAATCAGTGAAATGGAGCTCAAGTGTGGACGGCGAGATAATGCATCAGCAACCACATTCTGAGTGCCCTTGACATAGGAGATGTCAAAATCATAGGACTGAAGTTTGCTAACCCATTTCTGTTGCCTTTCGTTCAGATCTCGCTGCCCAAGAAAATGTTTCAAACTATTATGATCGGTTTTAACACTAAATTTACTACCAATCAAGTACTGCCTGAATTTGGCCATGGCATGCATGATGGCCAACATTTCCTTATCATAGATACTGTAGCTCCGTTCAGGACCTCTTAGCTTCCTGCTCTCGAAAGCGATAGGATGTCGATCCTACATGATGATTGCACCAATACCCTCACCACTGGCATCACAATGTAACTCAAAAGGTTTGGTGAAGTTCGGCAGAGCCAAAATTGGACATGTGGTCATGAGAAGTTTGAACTTCTCAAAGCACGCCTGTGCTAGTGGTGTCCACACAAAAGCACCCTTCTTAGTCAAATTAGTTAGTGGCGTAGCATGCCGCGAGAATCCACTAACGAACCAACGATAGAAGGCACATAATCCTATGAATCCCCTGAGCTGTGTCAATGTCTCAGGTGTAGGCCAATCGATGATAGCTCGAACTTTCTCTGAATCCATGCTGACTCCTGCACCACTAATGATGTGTCCCAGATATAAAAGTTCAGCCATGCCTAAAGCACACTTGGACTCCTTGGCGTACAAGGACTCCCTGTTAAGTATACTCAATACGTCATCTAGGTGAACCATGTGTTCCTCCCATGATTTGCTATAAACCAGGATGTTGTCGAAGAACACCAATACAAATTTCCTCAAGTGAGGATGGAAAACCCTGTTCATAGTAGACTGAAATGTGGCTGGAGCATTGGTTAAACCGAATGGCATAACCAAGAAATCATAGTGTCCACAGTGACATCTGAACGCAGTTTTCTCTATGTCCTCCTCTCGGACTCTGATCTGATGGTAACCTGTCCTCAAGTCAATCTTTGAGAAATAGCAAGCTCCATGAAGCTCGTCTATCAACTCATCTATCCGTGGAATAGGATACCTGTTCTTTATAGTCTTCCTGTTGAGCATTCGGTAGTCAATACACATTCTGAGTGTACAATCCTTTTTCTTCACCAAAACAATTGATGAAGCAAAGGGTGACTTACTCGGCCTGATGTGCCCCATAGCTAAAATTTCTTTGATGGTCTTTTCAATTTCATCTTTCAAGCGTTTAGGGTGCCGGTAAGGAGTGATCATAATAGGTTTTGTACCCTCATCCAGTTCTATGATATGTTCAATACCTCTGTCAGGAGGTCTACCTGGTGGAATTGCATTGAAAACCTTTGCATGTTTGATTCGAAGTTCCTGCACATCAGGATGGTAAGAAGAAGCTTGCTGCTCCAACTGTGAAGGCATTATCTTGCACTCAGCAGCCCACTCTACCATATCGTGGCGAATCAAACATTCCATTCTCCGGAGTGAAATTTCTCTAAGGTTGCTGTCCTTGATGGCTTTTAGAACATGATTTGTGCCATCTATGTTGAATTTCATCTCCATGTCACGCAAATTAAGTGTGAACTCTCCTATCGCATGAAGCCACTTCATGCCAAGAACTATATCCGTTCCTCCCATATTCACAACATAAAAATCTGCCTTAAACTCAAAATTGTTGAGTTTCAATAGCAAGTCAGGTATCATCCTCTCGCAGTTGAGAGTGTATCCATCTGCAACCTTCACACGTATGCCTTCAAACTGCTGAGTTTGAATTCCCCGTTTCTCCACTAACCGTGAATCGATAAAGTTGTGCGTTGCACCTGTATCTAGAAGAGATATGACCCTTTGACCAGCTAGGATCCCACGGAGTCTAAAAGATCCCTCTCTCTGCATGCTAGACATATGAGCCTCCTGTAATTCTGTTTCTACTACAATTTCTGCCTCATTTTCTGACTCTTCTCCATCTGTATCATAGATTGGAGCTTGCTGATCAGAAAAATCAGTCAACGCTTCTCCCTCATAAAACCACTCCATGTGCCTGTTTTGCCCTTTAGGTTTGAGGGGACAGTCATGATTAAAGTCATACGGACCCTTGCAGTAAAAAAAAAGTTTTCTTCTACAAAGATCATTCATAGTTTCTCGATCCAATGGTGCTGCATATTTCTTCTTTTGATCAGCATTATCAGTCTTTTTTGGATTTGATTTATTATCTGTGTAAGAGGTAGAAGGTTTCGAGCCAAATTGCTTTCGAGGTGTAGTAAGCTCCATACTGCGAGCTTTCCTCATGGCCTCCTGTAGTGAAGGCGGATCAAATGCCTTGATCCATCATTTCATGGGCTCGAAAAGACCCTCAATGAAGAGTATAATCAGCCTCCTCTCAGAAATGCCTGTCACCATAACTGACAATCTCTGGAACTCTCCAATATATGATTCTAAACTACCTAGTTGTTTCAATTGTGCTAGGTCTCTAAAGAATAGCTCAGGATCACAACTGTCAAACCTCTCTACCAGTCTATCTGTGAACTCCTGGTACGAAGTAATCCTGTCATGGTGAAGAGTAGTCATGCCATGTATCCACCAATCATAAGCCACGCCATCAAGGTGAAGTGCTGCAAAACGAATGGCATCCTCCTCAGGCATGGGACGTAGTGTCAAGAATGTGTCAAGCTTACTGACCCAGGCATGTGCTGTAACTCTACCACTGCCATCAAAGTTTGCCAAAGTAAGCTTATTAGTAGCTTGTCTAAGATCATTTTGCTTGTGTCTAGGCCTCCTGTCATTCCTGCTTCTGGTGTGTTCTCTCTTCTGGCTCATGAATCTATCGAAGTTAAGGTGCTCCTTAACTCTCGGTGGCAATGCATCCCATTCATCATGCATGACCATGATGTTATCTGCAAAGTTTATCTCACCACCCTGTTCAACTTCGTCCTCTTCCTCAGCATCATTTCTGGTAAAAGTAGGACATGTAGCTCTCTCAAAGGTGCGTGCTGGAGCTATGACTCTTTGAGGTTCTCTATGTATACTGCCTTCATGATCTCGATCTAAATTCTGAGCTCTATTAATTGTCAAATTTTGAACATTTGTGCTGAGTTGTTGGAGAATAGTCACCACCTGTTCTTGGCCTGCAACCATGCCTCTGAGCACATCTCTAGCTTCTCTGTCCTCTTCATCAAAATAATTCCTACGAGAACCTTCAGCATCCCTATCAGCCATGTTATCAAAGCCTAATTCTTCTTCTTGTTCGTCAAATGGAAATGCTGAAAAAGGTTCAAAAGTACTTCTCTGCAAACCTGAACCCCTGCGTGAGTAATACCTTTCAAACCTATTCTGATGAGGCCGCATATAGATTGCTAACCCTGTAGGCTGGCAGGATCAGAGCTCTGATACCACTGTGATGAGCCCTGCTGGCTCTCAATTCAAACCCCAATATTTCTTAAGTCTTTTTAGTGTTATTTAGTTTTTTAGAGAAAGTTTGATAGACAAAAGAGAAGGGGCGCACAACATAAATGCTTATAAAATGTAAATTTGCACTATTTTCTTCAGAATGAAAATGTAGAAGACATTATTTAATTGAAACAAATAGATTGCAAATGATAAACATACCAGAAGGGTTCCAGATTATTTATTTAAAACAGTAAGCCAGTTCGCCAGCCAAGAATGGTGAAAACTGACATATAAGGACGCCTGGCTTCCAGAATTGAGTTCTCCCTTTCAAAAAATGGATACAAGCACTTGAGAAGGGTACACACCAATGATGGAAGAAAAACAGGAGCCAAAACAAAGGCGTTTCAGCTAGAAGCTTCACACGCCTCCCTAAATGGGCACAAATCCCAAGGCAATTCGTACGGCCAAGAAGAAGGAGAAGTAGTAACCCTGCTGGAGCCACAGATCTGATGAAGAGGACGCCACAAGTTAAGAAACCCCTTTCTTATTGCAATCAACAAGAAATCTGTATATAATACTCTGACTGAATCATGTAGAACCTCTGAATGAAGCTCTCAATTGCACTGATTCAATTGATCTCTCACAATCTCAAGAGTGCTCAACACTGAAGAGGTATCGTTCTTCAATGGTAGATTGTTCAAACCTTGATCACAGGAGAATGCACAGGAAGAAACACAAGGCAAAGTCGAAATTATCAAAAGGTGAGTTTCTCATTGCCAAAAATGCCTTATATAAGGAAGGCACGCATTTCCAAGAAGATACGCCCTTTTTGCCATCATTAAAATCTTTTAAAATAATATTAAGTCTTTTTCAATAGTCATGACTTAATATTTGGGCGCCTTTAATATTTTAAGTGATTAAAAATATTAAATCACTTTTTAGAGAATATTTAAGTGATTTGAAAAGTATAAAGTCAATTTGACTTTATAATTAAATATTAAGTCAATTAATATTGAAATCACTTAAAAACCCAGAACTCACTCAAAACACCAAACATTCCTGTTCCGTCAGAAGCTGTCAACTCCTGCATTGCTAACGCTTGCTGTGAACCAATCACTGGGCTGTGAAAACAAGAACGATCAAACTCTCCAGAAAGTACCACTGACCCTCTAACCAATCTAGCTAGCCCACAAGGGTCCAATAAAGGGCTAACACACTGTTCTCGAGAACTGACTAGAGCGGGGACATCACATATCACCACCATCTTCAACAACAGATCTTCTTCAACCTTCGCAACCTCAGTTGCAATCTTTTCTCTTTCCTCTTGATCCTTTTGGACAAGGATCTCTTCTTTTTCTTCAATCTACATACCTGCTGCAACCATTTCCTTCTTTTCTGCATCCTTCAAAGGATTCTCAGCCACTTCTTTCTCACCTATTGCAACTTTGATGTTGCTTTCTTCTTTCATACACTCGGTAGAGCATACTGACGCAATTTCCTTAACCACTTCCTTTGGTTTATCCTACAATGGATTCAACACATATTTCTTCCCATCTTTTACTATGCTATAAGTGTTTTTGCTGCTATTATGTACAGCCTTCCTATCCCAAAGCCAAGGTTGTCCCAACAAAACATGACAAACATCCATGGGTACTATATCACACACAATTTCATCCTCATTTCTGCCAATATGAAAACTCACAATGCTTTGTTGACTTACCCAAATTCAATGTTCTTCTTGCAACCAAGAGACATAGTTTGGCTTCGGGTGCCTCATTCGCTTCAAGTTTAGTTTCTCAACGACTTCCAATGCAACTGGATTATCTCTTCTATCGTTGTCCACCATTACTTTGTAACATTTTCCACCAGACTTGCATACAGTTCAGAACACATCACTCCTTCAGACGGGTTCTTGTTTCACTTCTTGTGGCTTCAAATATTCCTTCTTCATCCACAAACCCTCTCCATATCTCCAATACATTTTGCCAAACAAGTATGATCAACACTCACTACTTCTACAAGTTCCCCTTGCAACAAACTCTCACCACTATCCTCTACCCAATAGGATTCTGGAAGATGCACTTTCACGATCTCTTCTACCCACTTCCTCTCAGTGGAAGAGATTTGCACACCTTCTACCCAACCTTATCTTTGTTGGAGGACAGTCAACATGATTCCTATGGAACCAATGGCCTCTCAAGGCTTCTCCACTCTTCACAAACTCTTCACCCACAGTCCTGATGGATACTCTCCACACTCAGGATTACCGGCTCTGCTACCAATTGATACTAGGGGGTACTCCCCTCTGCAGTCACTCAAACGCAAAACAAAAAATGGAACTCATCGTGCAGCCCCATGACTCAACTTAATAGAAAAATATTGATTTTATTAATTCAATAACAAACATTACATTACAATTGATGGTCTTCATGGCCACATCTTTCACATATTTTCCTACTCCTCTGTTCTACGACAACAATCTCTTGACATCCTGCCGTTCACACGAGCAATCTTCTACTTGTTCTGTTAATTCACCATCATTGTTTTGTCCTGAGTTCTCTCTCTCTTTGTGTCTGTTCTGCCCGAGCTCTCCTCCCTTTTCTCAGTTCACCCCGAGCTCTCTCTTCCCCCTTCTTCTCTTCCGTTCTCTCTACTAAATTCAGACCCACACGACTGTTGGCGTTTCGTTGGTTCCAATTGAATACTTGCTTAGGATTGTAGAGAAGATCTACAGTTGACAAATCATCTTGCAGACCCGCCATACCTTTTCATAACGGTCGCAGGGCAATGGTCCAACTGCTAGCACCCAACATAAAACGGCAAAACCGTTGATCACTGGCATTCTGTCTGTGGGGTGGCGGTCAACCCACAACATTGCGAATGGTTCATAACTTGATCGCGGGGTAGCAGTATCCCCGCACTACCGCAATCGGTGGCATAGCCTGTCACGGGGTAGCGGTAACCCCGCGCTACCGCAACTGTCCATTCCAACTAGCGCGGGGTAGCAGTGTCCCCGCATAACTGCAGTTGGTCACACAACCTATCGCAGGGCTACAGTAAAGGCACTCAATGCCACCATTTGCCGATGAAAATTAATTCCTGCAATTCTGTCTTGCCGTTGAGGTTTTGTGAAGCTAAGAAATGCCAAAGAAAAACAAACTAGAACAAACGAAAATTGAAAATTAAACCTGAAAATGTTTTGAATGATGTGGATAGCTTGTTCGTCGGGAATGCTCTTGCATCAGTGGTGATGGAAGAGATTATTATTAGAATAGTATCTTTGTTTTATTTGTTTCTATTTTGTTTAATGGTCAATATTGTGTAAATCTTGTATAATTAGATTCTTTCTAATTCTGATGAGTTTCTTATTGGAAACTTTGTTCTTTGTAATTCTATTTAATGATCGGTTTGATCATTTGTAAATACATCAATTTTTTTACCAATTACCTGTGTTACAGTAATATGGTATCAGAGCAGGAATTTATTTTTTCAAAAAAAATTTCAAATAAAAATTCGTATGGAATTTTTCTGAATATTGAATTTTTTTTTTCGAAATTAATTTTCTCTTGGTCCTGCATTTTGAGATTCGAGGGTTTCTGATTCACGATTTTTCGTGATAATTCACTCATTGCAAAATCAAACTCTTTGGGCCGCGAATTTTCGTGGGCTTCCTATAAGGATTTTTGTGACTGAAATTCGAAGGGTTTCTAAATGAAATCGTGCGACTTTGAGAATTCGTGGGTTTCTGGTCAAGTTTTTTTCTAAACCTGTGTATTGTTTGTGCTCTGTATTCTTCCTGTGATGCCCGCGCGACCTTCCTTCAGTTGCGTTTTGTTTGGCGACGGGATTTTTGTATGCGATCTTCTTTCAACACCCGCACGACCTCTTCGGCTCCATCTTCAGGCCATGACTTCATTTTCCTGGGCGCGAAATCTATTCCTGTTTTCGCAAATTGGACACTCAATCTCTAGCCCGAGTTTTCTCCTAAAATTTGGACGCGTTTCTGTATTTCTTTTGGCGCGATTTCTGTGATGCAAATCTCACGTGATTTTTGCATTTTTGCATTTTTGTTCTCTGCAAAGAAAAACACGACCTTCAGCTTCTTCTTGCCACGTCTTTGTGGAATTTCGAGCTGGCTTCTGCAAGTTTCTGGTCCATTAATGGCGGTTAGGGTTTTCTGAATATTCATCTAGGGTTTTGACCCTCCTTTTTAAGGCTTTTTTTTTTTGATTGCAGATTCTTGGTGGGTTTTTCGAGATCTCAACTGGGTTGGTCTTCAATTTTTTTGGGTGCATCGATTTCCGTGCCTCGAATTTTGTGCCATTCGTACATTGTACTTTTTGACTTTGCCTCTATTTTTTGCATTGGAATTCGTGCTTCGAGTTTCGTGCATCAACCTCTTCTTAGTACCTCATTTTTTGTGCCTCGAAAAGCATGAAGATGGCGAGTTTAAATAATCTGATGCTGGAGGGTAGTCAAATATTCAATGGCAAAAATTACAACACTTGGAAGCAGCGGATGATGACAATCTTTGAATACCGTTGCCTCGATCAAATGATCCTCGGCAAAGTTACTCGTCCCACGTTGACGGGTAAGGATCAAGAGAAGTTCGATGAGTAGAGTCGTGAGGCGATAATGCTTATCAAGCTTTCAGTCACAAATGATCAGCTCCCCCAGATTTTGCTTGGAAAATCAACAACAGAGATTTGGGATCATTTGAAGGGCTTGCATGAAACTTCCGACAAACACCGTGCGTTTTTTCTAAAGAATATGCTGTTTTCCATCATGATGGATGAGAAGACAACTCTGCAAGCGCATCTGAACAAAATCCAGGAGATTAGAGATCAATTGGAGGCGATTGGTCGGAAAATGGAGGAGGAAGACATGGTGGTGATCACCCTGAAGAGTCTACCGAAGTCCTATGAACACTTAATAGAGACTCTCAACATTACATCTGTGAATGTTGACCTCAAGTTTCCAGAACTTTGCACTATCCTCTTGTAGCAGGATCACTGGAGACAATAGTTCAGTAGCAGTGCATCATCATCCTCCACGGAGCAGGCCTTTGCAGCTAAAACCCAGCAGAAGCAAAAAGGGAAAGGTCAGCCTTCACAGCAGAAAGGCTCAAGTTAGACCTCCACCAGCTCGAAGAAGAAAAATGTTCAGTGCAACTACTGTCATAAATTTGGCCACATAAAGAAGGATTGCCGTGCTCGTTTGGCTTTTGAGCAAAAGAAGCAGGGAGGGTCTCAGCAGAAAGCGAATGTCGCCGAGCACTCTGAGCAGAAGGAATCTACCTTTATGCACTCATGGCAAAAAGGCCAGCAGACCATGTCAAATCCTCTGCTTGGTACATAGATTCTAGTGCCTCGCGTCATTTCTCATATAGGCGTGACTGGTTCACAGACTTTTCCCCTTGCACTGACTTAGTGATTTTTGGAGGAGGCGAGGAATACACAGTTGTCGGCATAGGCATTGTTCAGGTTCAGTCTGGTGGGAGGGATCTCATATTCCTCAATGTGTATTATGTACCTGATATGGAGCTTAATCTTCTCTTAGTCAGTTAGATAATGCGACATTCTCCCCAGATGGATGTGGTGTTCAGCTAGCACAAATGTTCAATTGTAGATCATGGGACTCGCACAACGGTGGCCATTGGGATAGAGGATCATGGCCTCTACAGGCTTGTGGACACTGGTGATTCTTCGGAGTTAGCCTTGGTAGCTAGAAATTCAACTGTCACCAGTCTTTGGCACTAGCGGTACGGGCACTTGAATGTGCACTATCTCTCTCAACTTGCTTGGGAGGGACTTGTAGATGGCTTACCTGACATTCAGACTCAGCATCAGGGTGTTTGTGGTGCTTGTTAGGCCGGGAAGCAGCATTGCACACCGTTCAAGGATGGCAACTCTTGGCGAGCTTCTAAGGTACTTGTTGATGTGTTTTTCGTGACCGCACCAATGCAGAATAAAGTCGCCAACGGCTACCCTGTCCTCTCTTGATCAAAGTATCCAGCATGCTAAGATTGCGAGAGAGTTCGTGCATTCAACTCCAAGGTTCTTTTAATGCGAATAGGCTCAGTTGGCTCAATGTGATTTGCTGGTATTTCAAGGGGACTTACGGAATTGTTCAGCAGCAGAGGAAGGGGTTTTCACAATTCGACAGATTTATCAATGAAGCGTGGATTTCCTATTCTAACCATAAAGTACTGAATTGAAATGGTGTAGGGTTAAAAAGGCTCTAATCTACTCTAAGGCGTGGGACATGGCGATCAACTTCAACAAACTTCAACCAAACTTCGCTTTGCCTCACCTCAGACAGCTTCCACAGAGTCGGTGCAATCTTCAGGGGAAATGACTAAAGATGTTCAAACCACCACTTGACATGAAGATACCATCACAACGACGCATATAGACATACAAATCATGATCGAAGTTAAGTACATGATATTCCAGTTGACCACACAAGGCGCATTCACCATCAGCAAATACACTAGTGGTATGGATAAACGAAGTTGCTTAGATCAAACACCACATTCCATAGCTAGCATCTACTTGCATGGAATGAAAATTATACTACTTTGAACTATTTTACGCTACCATTTGAATCGGAAGGACGAAGAAACCTTGCTAGCTACTCACAACAAAGACGAAATTCACCATCAATGAAAAACTCTTTTATTGAGAGAGTGTTCACAACAATTTCTTACAAAGTTTTCAAAGGGAAAACTTTCCCTCTTCTTCAAACTACACTATCAATCTTTACTAAGTTACTCCTAAGTTGTCACCTAGCTGTCTCTCTATTCTAATCTCTATTGTCTAACTTCTACTTCTAATTTCTAATGAGATACAAATGAGGGGGACTCCCTCTTTTATAGCTGGCCAAGTCCAACGGACGGCTCAGATTACAATCGGCTGGATGGCTAGGATCACGCCACCTCAGCCCTAAACAAGATTCACCCTAAAAACCGCCACCAAGAGGGGTGGGGTAATAAATGAGCCATTAATGTCCATCATCCTTCTAGAAGATTCCAGTTCGGAAACGTGTTCACACTACCATTCTTGGACTGGAGGCAGACTTGATCTGTAATGTCCCCTTCTCAAATGTGATTGTTGCAGTTGACCGTTGGCCTATTCTGGAGACTCGTAGGCTATTCGGATGGTAAAATTAGGGTTTCCTAATTTTGAGGAGGTTGTTGCTTGGAGTTTGAAATTGGATTGCAGTTTCTTTCTCGATTTTCAGAGAGCTTCGCGGTGGTATGGTCAGTTTGGCATTTCGAGCAACTTCATGAATTTACTATTTTTAGCAGTGGACAGGTTGGGTTCAGTTCAGTTGGTCTTCTTCTTCAGTTGGTTCAGCTGGCACTTCAGTTTTGGCCTTGGGTGCATTTTTTCTTGGAGAGATAAGTATTTTTTCATTATAATATTATATTTTAATATTATAACACTCCTTTACCTAGCAGTACAACTTCATGTTGTTTTTAAAAAGGGGGACTTAAAGGGTCAAGGCGTCATGGAGATAAATTATGTTTTAAAAGTCAAATATTGAGCTAAGTGAAATGGACGCCTACTTAAGGTGATTGACTTTTATTTTAAAAGGTGAAATATTTCAGTAAGAGAAAAGGGACGCCATCTTTTGGAGGGAAATGTTGAATTTGAAATTAGGGTTTTGGGCGCCCTTCTTGAAGCTTCTAGATGGTTCTCTTCATGTCTTTATATTCAGGCCTCAGCTCTTCATTTGGGATCTTTTGTCTACTACACCGTTATGCTGCTGAATTGTCTTCAAGCACTCGCTTCGAGGAAGGCACACCTCCTAGCATTGGCTCATCTTCTTGCTTGAAAGATAGCAACTAGTTGAGAGGTTAGCTTGTAGTTGGGTTGTTTGCATTGTAGTTGAGTTTCATTGCATTTGGTAGATGTTATTCAAGCATTTTGTCATATTTCAAAGTTGCTGATGTTGCATAGCTGTAGGTAGTTTTCATTCATAAATCAAAAATACAAAAAGATATTGTTCTGGGTGTTTTTCATATCATCTTGTCTACTTGAGTCGACCCTACTTGCAATTTTGTGGATTTTAATTTGCAGTTTCTGATTTTAACTAGCAAAATCGTTCCTTTAGGAGGGTCGTACCATTCTGCTGTAGTCTTGGGATTTGTGCAAAAAGAATAAGGGTTGTTTGGTGAGGTTTTAAGGTCTTATTTGGGGCGCCTTCATGCCTAGGGCAATCTGCATTTGATTCCTTGTCATTAGAGTGAGATTTGAGCAAGATATGAGTATTTTAGTGAGTATTGTATTGCAGATTTCTTCATTTTATGTTGCAGGTCTGATATATCAGAATTAAGAAAGTTGTCCCTTGGGTTGGGATTGAACATTGAAAGTTACACTTGGTCTTTGGAAGACATTCTATACAATTGCAGCAATGAAGACTTGAAAACTTTAGATTTAAATGATCATTCTGACATATTGTAAGCTGATAGTAGTACTATCAGCCATTCTTCTTTTATCTTGCATTTATTCTATTGTATTTCCCACTGAATAAGTGGAAGAGGCTGGCTTGCCGCCTATTTACTTTCAGTTGAGTAGTTTAGGGACCCTCTGACCATATGCTCGCCATCACTCGGCACCATTCTTGGTGAGGGTTACATTCTGTTCATCATGCATTGATCCTCTGACCATATGCTCGTCTGCACAGGCGCATTCTTGGTTAGAGTTCCCTTTAGTTTGCATCTGCATTAGATCCTCTGACCAATGCTCACACCTTGCCCACATCGGGATCCTGGTGTACATTCTAGTTAGAGTTACTTTCCGCATCGTTTTGGTTTAGTGCTAACCTTAACGGGTGCGTGTTGAATTGTAATCTCATTGCAAAAAACAAAAAAAAAATTGGTCCGGTTCTTTGCAGTGGTATCATAGCCATGATTCTGCCAACCTGTGCCCTACAGTGATTCAGTTGTCAGATGAGTGACAGTGATTGCAGATACTTCACCAGAAGTCAGGCCAAAAGACAACAGACACAGTTTCTGAGTTTCTGCCAGTGCCAGAAGCAGATACCTTGTCAGAAGCCTTGAAAGAAACAGGAAGAATAGTAGATACTGGTAAAAAAGTTGAGAACATGGCTGAAAGTCATAAGCAGGCCATGGATGAAAGAGATGAAAGGATGGAAAAGAAATTTGATGGGATGATTGAGTTGATGTCTCGGTTACTTGCGTGAATGGACCAGCGAACTCCTCAGAATCATATTCCTAATCAAAACCATGCTACAGGAGAAAACAGTGGAGTTGATGGGAACAATGGTAATGGAGGAAGTAGAACGATTGGTCAGCATGAGACCACCTCTAGTGGATCAGCCTCTAGGCCGCTCTTTCCTACATTCACTTAGAGGGAGGAAACGCAAGTTGAAGCTGCCATTCCTTTTGCAGATGATGCCAGGCAAGCCTACTTGGAGTATGCCACCTTACCCCCTGATCTTAGAGACCAATGGTCCTTTGATCAATTCTTGAACCAAAGAAACAAAAGAAACGGAGGAAGGGTTGATAACCGTGCGCATATGGCTCCTAGAACTGATTTTCAACAAGCCCTTGGGAAGGTGTCATTGGCTCACTTCGATGGTAGTGATAAGTGTTCAGCAAGATCGTGGGTTCAGAAGTTAGACAACTACCTTTCACTTTGTCCCATGCCAGAAGAAGATGCCATCAAGTTTGCAACACTTCATTTGGAGGGAGCTGCCCATGAGTGGTGGTACCATGGTTTGGTCACACTTGGCCATAACCTTATTCGAACCTACGGAGAATTCACCAACAAGCTGATTGATAGGTTCGACACTAAGGATCCTGAAGTAAGATTTCGTGAGCTTGCACAACTGAAGCAGCATGGCTCCTTGGATTCTTACATTGCTGATTTCTAGAGACTTTCTGTGATGGTGCCCAACATCACTGAAAGAAGATTGGTTGTTTTGTTTTCTAAAGGTTTGGTTGAACCCTTGAAAGGGTGGGTTAAAGCTTTCGATCCACCAAGTCTTGAAGAAGCAATCAAGAAGTCTCGAAGTATGGAGTTATCAGCCCCTAGGCCTAAATTTCCGCCTAAGCCCTTTGGCCATAAGAAGGATAAGAGACATTCTTCTAATCAGCAAAAGAAGTTTCCACCTAAGTTGACTGAAGAGCAACGTGAACAACTCAGAAAGGAGGGCAAGTGTTACACATGTTTAGAACCTTGGACTAAGGGTCATAGATGTCCTAGAAGAGGACGTTATAATCAAATGGGAACCTATTCTGATTATGGATTAGAATCTGATATGTTTGATCAGCAGTCTTATTTTGGGGACAGAAAAGAAGAAAGAGCCACAGAAGAGTCCAATCATGAGCAAGGAGTTGGGGGCCCTATTGCTCAACTCTCTAGTTTCCAAAAGAACGAATCTTTCAAGGTTCGTGGTGGAGTTGGAGGTCATCGTATTGTTGCCTTAATTGATACTGGTGCAACGCATAACTTCATTGATGAAGGTGTGGTTGCAAAGAGAGGCCTCAAAACTGAAGAATTTGAAGGCTTCAAAGTCATGGTGGCTGATGGGTTTCATATTTCCTGCACCCGAATAGTTCCTAACATGTCCATGCAGTTAGGTAACTATGAAGTCAAAGATGACTTCTATGTGGTTACTATTGGTGACACAGATGCAGTAATTGGCATACAATGGTTACGTTCACTTGGTGAAATCTATCTCAATCTACAAACAATGGAGCTCAAGTTCCAATCTGATGGGAAGAAGGTGGTGTTGAGAGGAATGTTCAATGGTGGTCCTCGAATAGTTTCATTCAAAAGAATGGAGAGGCTGATTCGGCATGACCAAGTGGAGTGGGCTGCGAAATGCATGGTCCTTCCAGCTAGTCCAGTTGAGACAGAGGGAATATCCTCTAGATATTCAATCTATACTTACCAAGAGGAGTAAGGTGTTTGCTGATTTACCTCTTGGGCCACCTCCTGAAAGAGGAGCTGAGCATGTCATTGAACTCAAGGAAGGGGCCAAACCAGTCATCACCACATCGTATCAATATCCTAAGAAGCAGAAGGATGAGATTGAGAAGAACATAAAAGAACTCCTAGAGATGGGCTTCATTCATCCTAGCAAGAGTCCCTTTGCTTCAGCTGTAGTTCTTGTGAAGAAGAAGGATGGCACCATCCGCATGTGTGTGGATTATCGTGCCTTGAATCAAAGCACAATAAAGAATCGGTATCCTATTCCTCGGATTGATGAGCTCATTGATGAGCTACACGGTGCCAAGTTCTTTTCAAAAATTGATTTGAGGTCGGGTTACTATCAAATCCGGATGAGAGGTTCAGATGTTGAGAAGACGGCATTCAGATGCCATTATGGTCATTTTGAGTTCCTAGTCATGCCCTTTGGGTTGACTAATGCTCCAGCCACCTTCCAGTCTTGCATGAACAAAGTTTTCCAGAAACAGTTGAGGAAATTTGTGTTGATCTTCTTTGATGACATTCTCATCTTCAGCAAGACGTGGGAAGAACATCTCAAGCACTTGGAGGAAGTGCTTAGCATTCTTGAATCAGAAAGTTTGTTTGCCAAAGAGTCCAAATGTGAATTTGGAATGAAGGAGCTGCTCTACCTTGGTCATATAATCAGCGCTGATGGGGTGAAGGTTGATCCCGAAAAGATCAAGGCAATAGTTGATTGGCCACCTCCAGAAAATTTAACTCATTTGAAGGGGTTCTTGGGTCTTTGTGGCTTCTATAGAAGATTCGTGAAGGGCTACTCTCAAAGTGCTGCTCCTTTTACTGACCTCACTAAAAAGGGGGCTTTCATGTGGTCAGAAAAGGCTCAAGGTGTGTTTGATAAGTTCAAGAAAATCATGAGTTCTTGTCCAGTATTGGCCATACCAGATTTCTCCAAACCTTTCGAGTTACAGTGTGATGCATTAGGGGAAGGTGTTGGGGCTGTTTTGATGCAAGATAAGCATCCTATTGTGTTTGAAAGCAGAAAACTAAGGGGCGTTGAAAGGACCTATTCTATCTACGACAAGGAAATGCTTGCAATCATGCATGCATTAGCCAAGTTTAGACAATATCTGGTGGGGAGAAAATTCGTGGTCAAGACTGATCACAATAGTCTTAAGCACTTCATGCATCAGAAGGATTTGAATGAAAGACAACAGAAGTGGGTGAGTAAGCTTCAAGCTTACGATTTTGACATTGAGTATGTCAAAGGGAAGAAAAACATTGTGGCTGATGCTTTATCCAGAAGACCTCATTTGAGCTCATTGTGTGAGCTTACTGCTGATTGGAAGGAGATGTTGCTCGCTGATTATGCCAAAAATCAGTTTGCAACCAGCATCATTGAAGGTACTTTTCATGATGAAAGGTACAAGGTAATTGATGGTTTGATACATTACAAGGGAAGAATATTTTTGGTGGCTGATTCCAAACTTAAGAAGAAGATTTTGATGACCTTTCATGACATTCCACTTGCTGGTCATCAAGGATATTTCAAGACGTATAAGCAGATTCGAGAGAGGTTCTCTTGGAAAGGGTTGAAAGAGGAAGTTCAACGTTACATCAAGGAATGTAGCACTTGTCAAATGAACAAAAATGAGCACTCTCTTCTAGCTGGTCTACTGCAGCCACTTCCCATTCCCAATCAAAAGTGGGAAAGCATCTCAATGGATTTCATCACGGGATTGCCTAAGGTTTAGGGCAAAGATTGCATCTATGTTGTAGTGGACAGATTGACCAAGTTTGCTCATTTTTTTGCCATCACTAGCACATTTTCAGCAGCTCAAGTTGCAGATTTGTTTTTCCATGAAGTGTTCGGATTGCATGGGTTGCCGAAAAACATTGTGAGTGATAGGGACAGCAAGTTCCTAAGCACCTTTTGGCAAGAAGTTTTCCGGATGAGTGGTACAGTGCTTACTCCTAGCACTAGTTATCACCCTCAAACTGATGGTCAAACCGAGATAGTAAACAAATGGTTGGAGGGCTATCTCAGAAATTATGTTTCGGAGCAGCAAAGAGCATGGGTGAAATGGCTCCCACATTGGAGAATATTGCTACAATTCATCCATTCACATGTTAATAAGGATGTTTCCATTCATGGCTCTCTATGGTTATGAGGCCCCTAGCTTTGCTGATTTGGTGTTTGGTGATAGCAAAGCTCCTCAAGCCAAGGATTGGTTGCAGCAAAGTCAATATATTTTGAAATCCTTGAAGAACAACATTCAAATGGCACAAAATCAGCAGAAGATGTACGCTGATCAGCAGCGTGTTGAGCGTTCATTTGAGGTTGGTGATATGGTTTATTTTCGACTTCAGCCTTACAGACAGTCTACACTCAAGAAAAGTGGAACTGAGAAGCTAAAACCTCGCTTCTATGGGCCATTCAAAGTTGTCAGAAAGGTTGGAGTAGTGGCTTATGAGTTGGAACTACCATCGAGTAGTAAGGTCCACAACGTCTTCCATGTGTCTCGCCTCAAAAAGGCACTTCGACACAATATTGTTGCTTCATCACAATTGCCTCCCTTGGATGAAGAAGGGCAGTTGACCTTGATTCCAGAAGAGATTATTGATTTCAGAGAGCGTTCTTTGAGGAGGAGAACAATCAAAGAGTACTTGGTGAAGTGGAAGAATTTACCTATGGAAGATGCTACTTGGGAGAATGAGGAGATTCTACAGCATCCAGACTTGCGATTGCTTGAGGGCAAGCAATCTTGGGGAGGGCGGACTATAATGTCCCCTTCTCAAATGTGATTGTTGCAATTGACCGTTGGCCTATTTTGGAGACCCGTAGGCTATTCGGATGGTAAAATTAGGGTTTCCTAATTTTGAGGAGGTTGTTGCTTGGAGTTTGAAATTGGATTGCGGTTTCTTTCTGGGTTTTCAGAGAGCTTCGCGGTGATATGGTCAGTTTGGCATTTTGAGCAACTTCATGAATTTACTATTTTTAGTAAATTCTATTTTTAGCAGTGGACAGGTTGGGTTCAGTTCAGTTGGTCTTCTTCAGTTGGTTCAGCTGGCACTTCAGTTTTGGCCTTGGGTGCATTTTTTCTTGGAGAGATAAGTATTTTTTCATTATAATATTATATTTTAATATTATAACACCCCTTTACCTAGCAGTACAACTTCATGTTGTTTTTAAAAAGGGGGACTTAAAAGGTCAAGGCGTCATGGAGATAAATTATGTTTTAAAAGTCAAATATTGAGCTAAGTGAAATGGACGCCTACTTAAGGTGATTGACTTTTATTTTAAAAGGTGAAATATTTCAGTAAGAGAAAAGGGACGCCATCTTTTGGAGGGAAATGTTGAATTTGAAATTAGGGTTTTGGGCGCCCTTCTTGAAGCTTCTAGATGGTTCTCTTCATGTCTTTATATTCAGGCCTCAGCTCTTCATTTGGGATCTTTTGTCTACTACACCGTTATGCTGCTGAATTGTCTTTAGGCACTCGCTTCGAGGAAGGCACACCTCCTAGCATTGGCTCATCTTCTTGCTTGAAAGATAGCAACTAGTTGAGAGGTTAGCTTGTAGTTGGGTTGTTTGCATTGTAGTTGAGTTTCATTGCATTTGGTAGATGTTATTCAAGCATTTTGTCATATTTCAAAGTTGCTGATGTTGCATAGTTGTAGGCAGTTTTCATTCATAAATCAAAAATACAAAAAATTTTTGTTCTAGGTGTTTTTCATATCATCTTGTCTACTTGGGGCGACCCTACTTGCAATTTTGTGGATTTTAATTTGCAGTTTCTGATTTTAACTAGCAAAATCGCCCCTTTAGGAGGGCCGTACCATTCTGCTGTAGTCTTGGGATTTGTGCAAAAAGAATAAGGGTTGTTTGGTGAGGTTTTAAGGTCTTATTTGGGGCGCCTTCATGCCTAGGGAAATCTGCATTTGATTGCTTGTCATTAGAGTGAGATTTGAGCAAGATATGAGTATTTTAGTGAGTATTGTATTGCAGATTTCTTCATTTTATGTTGCAGGTCTGATATATATCAGAATTAAGAAAGTTGTCCCTTGGGTTGGGATTGAACATTGAAAGTTACACTTGGTCTTTGGAAGACATTCTATATAGTTGCAGCAATGAAGACTTGAAAACTTTAGATTTAAATGATCATTCTGACATATTGTAAGCTGTTAGTAGTACTATCAGCCATTCTTCTTTTATCTTGCATTTATTCTATTGTTTTTCCCACTGAATAAGTGGAAGAGGCTGGCTTGTTGCCTATTTACTTTCAGTTGAGTAGTTTAGGGACCCTCTGACCATATGCTCGCCATCACTCGGCGACATTCTTGGTTAGGGTTACATTCTGTTCATCATGCATTGATCCTCTGACCATATGCTCGTCTGCACAAGCGCATTTTTGGTTAGAGTTCCCTTCAGTTTGCATCTGCATTAGATCCTCTGACCAATGCTCACACCTTGCCCACATCGGGATCCTGGTGTACATTCTGGTTAGAGTTACTTTCCGCATCGTTTTGGTTTAGTGCTAACCTTAACGGGTGCGTGTTGAATTGTAATCTCATTGCAAAAAACAAAAAAAAAATTGGTCCGGTTCTTTACATGATCAAACAACTTCAACTTCCGGCACATTCTCGATCTAACTTCAAGGCAGCAACTTCATTCCTCTGCTTGATGATGATTTTCAACACTTGGGTCTTCATTATTTCAATTCTTGAATTTGAAGGATTTTCTTATCTTGAACTTAAACATTTCTTCTCTGCCACTAAGTCTCATCACTTAGCCATTCCTCGCAACTTTTCTTCCTTCGGGGTCGAAATGTCATCTTGGACTATTTGCTTCATCACTTTAAGTCATCACCGCTTGGTCTGGACGTTCCTCCTGCAAAACAAGCAAGGAGAAGAGCATTAAAACACTTTATCAGATAAATTTACCTTACTCACCTGATTTTCATGCTTTGAACCTCCACGGTCTGAGTGATCCCCAACTCTGATAGAGTTCATTACATTTCTCTAGCCAACGATTTTTCAACATCTGTAGGCCGAGGCAAATAATACCGGTGCATCATATTTCAATGCCTTAGACAAAAGTCTCAATCTCCTTAAAATCATCTCTTAAAAGTGTTAGCTTCAACTGCATCTTCTTCACTTTTTCGGCTGACATTTTATCCAACTCTGGCTCGAGCAAAATGTTTCATTAGGAATTTGATCAAAAATTATCTAGGTGCCCAACTTCAAATTCATCTGCCAAGGCGCTTTATCTTGAAAAACACCATTTATTCCGTGCCTTTGAAAATTTCTCAAATTTTCCTTAGGAAAATTCACCAACTTGGTGCCCATCAAAAATCTTCATCCTGAAGGCTACAGCGAAGCATGGAAGACTTTAAAATCAACTTCTCATCGGAGATCTTCAATACCCAGAAGAAAATTTTCTTCAAAACGCGTCGAACTCATGGGTGTACAACGAACGGGTTCATTTGATTTTCGAATTTTGAACCTTGGAAAAAAAATAAATTTATTCCTATTCTTCATATCTGTGAACATTTTCTTGCTCTGACTTAAAAAAAAATAAAATTTATCAACTTGTGCAGCTGGCATCCTCCGACTTCATCTCCGACAATTTTGCTCACGTCTTGAGAAATTTCATCACCTCTCCAGACTTGGTCGTTTTCCTTAAGGGAGAAAATATTTTATGCCTTAGAAATTTTTTGAATCACTTAGCACTTTTGAAAATTTTGCCATAGGAAATTTTTACTCAACTTCGTTCACCTTGCCTGTGAGGAAAATTTTATTTCAACAACTCAGAAATATTATTTCCATTACCTTGGGTGCATTTTATACCATGAAGGACACTTTTATTTTAAAAAAATTCCAACGCCTAGCATCAACTTTGTTTTCACCACCTTGGCACTTTCAACGCCTAGCAACACTTACCACCTCTCCACTTCACTCATCAATTTTATTTCACCACCTTTCCACCTCACCCATCAAGACTTACCTCTACATGGCGCATATTCATGAGAGAGGAGAATAACCCTTTCCAACGTCCTTGCTTTGACTTGTGACTCTTGAACTCCCTCATTTTTGTCTTCACATGCCCTCATTTGGGCGCATTTCATGCATGAAGGAGGATTAACTCTTCAAGTTCAACGCCTTCCCTTTGACCTTCTTTCTTTTTGGCGCATTTGAGCATGTGTGGAGGATGGGTGCAAATTCTATGTGAAGAAGGACGAAACCTTTGACTCTTTGACCCTCCTTAAAGCATGGGCACATTTTCTAGGTGGTGGAGGATGAAACAAGTTGACCTCTTTGACTTGCTTGTTGCATGGGCGCATTTTGGCATAGGAGGAGGATAAACTTGTGCCTTAGAAATTTTCCTGACTTCTCCACCAACTTGGGCGCATTTTTCCATAGGAGGTGAACGAAACTTGTACTTAGAAACTTTTTCACATACCTTTTACCTTGAGTTGGGCGCATTTAGCCATAGCTACAGGATGAAAAACATTGACCTCTTTGACTTTTATGCTACATGGGCGCATTTTGGCTAGGCAAGAGGACGAGTTTTGGACTTAGAAAATTTTTCATGCTTCTTCATCAACTTGGGCGCATTTTCAGGTAGCTGCAGGATGAAGTCCAACACTTAGCCATTTTTTTCTTCGTCTTTGCCAGCTTCTCTGTGCCTTACTATTTATAGTAAGTCCTTCAATTCTTGCATCTCTAAAGCTCAGAATGATTTGAAATTTTAGACACTGCATCTTCACAACCTCGTCAACCTGTTGACACTGCTATTTCGGGTTGGCCTGCTATTTTTAGCCCATTCCTGAAGGTGGTTTGCTATAAATAGAAATTGCCTGCTTCTGATATCTCCACAATTCCGTTTGATTTGAAATTTGAAAGAGGTGCTCCTCACCACGTGACCTGCCTGCTGACATCAGCGCATGCAACTGATTTGCTATTTTTAGCCTGTTTCCAAAATGACTTACTATAAATAGTAAGTGCTCCGTTTGTTTTGAAATTTTACCAGCAGATAGCTTGAAGGATGTTGATCGCGGTGGTTTACATCGGTTTTCGAAAATTCTGACTTTTTACCCCTCTTTTCGGGCCCCAAAGCTGGAAACCCTAATTTGTTCTGCATGCATATCAAATGATTTCCGTTTGTTCTCGTTTCTGTTGCATTGTGATCAGCTCGTGATTCTAAAGTGCTGGGAAGCGGCTGCCGGGACGCACCTGCTAAAAATAGTAAGTTCCTCATTGAGTGACCATCTCCATTTGCATGTCACATCATCGCGAAGCTCCCGAAAAACCCACAAGGAATCATCCGACATGCAAAGAAAACCCTGACATGCAAACCCTAAAAATAGCCTCTGAAGGCTGAACTCTGAAAGTTGTCGTCTCACTTTGCATGTTATACTGTTGCAAAGGTCTCAAAAAACCCATAAAGAATATGTAGACATGCAAAGAAAACCCTGACATGCAAACCCTAAAAATAGCCTCTGAAGGCTGAACTCTGAAAGTTGTCGTCTCACTTTGCATGTTATACTGTTGCGAAGGTCTCAAAAAACCCAAAAGGAATCTTCAGACATGCGTTGAAAAACTCTGCATCTAAGCCCTGAAATCTGCTCTGGAAGCTGGACTGCTAAAAATAGCAAGTTGTCTGTTTCAGCTCAAATTTTGCACGCAAGTAACTTGATGTGCTCTGAATGCAGTGTGACTATCGGAATTTCAAAAATGCTGACGGAATGCCCTGAATTTCACACTTACTAAAAATAGTAAGTTACCGGAATCTGATGAAAATTTGTTGAGACCCTGCTAGAAGCATACTGACATCAATGTTAGGCTCTGTCTTCAATTTATTGTCCCCATTGAATTCAAATTGGCGTGAAGAAATCAAACCCTAATTTTAAAGACTCGGCCAAAAACCCAATTTACGTTTAAACTCAATGACGGGCACAATCCCGGAAAGATAGACAGTAGAAAAGAAAGACAACAACAAAACGACCGAAAAGCAAAGCCAAAATTAGGGGGTCCCCATTTGCAATGGGGCGATGTGTGAAAAAGGTCACAACAGTACTTCAATTAGTTCATGTTGATATTTGTGGGCCTACGTCTACTTCTGTAACTGGTTGCAAGTACTTTCTACTCTTTGTTGATGATTATAGTAGGAAGATGTGGGTGTACTTTCTTAAGCAGAAATTAGAAGTTTTTAATGTATTTCAGAAGTTTAAGGCCTTGGTAGAAAAAGTGTCCAGTTCTTGTATCATAACTCTTAGGTCAGATAATGGGGGGGAATTCTGTTCTAGTGCATTCTCTAACTTCTGTGATACCCATGGGATAAAATGTCAGTTGACCACACCCTACACTCCTCAACAAAACAGTGTTGTAGAGCAGCGCAATCGTACGATTGTTGAGATGGCTCACTCCATGTTGCAACACAGGAGTGTTCCTACCAAGTTTTGGGCAGAAGCAGTCAATACTGCAATCTATCTCCTTAACCGGTCACCCACTCATGCCATTAAGGGGAAGAATCCTAAGGAAGTTTGGACTGGTCGCAAACCCAGGATCAATCATTTGAAGGTTTTCGGCTCTTTTGCATATGTTTGGATTCCAGAGGCCAAGCGCTCTAAGCTGGATTCCACGAGCCAGAAACTCATGTTCACAGGGTACAGTGACAACCACAAGGCATACCGGCTGATTGATATAGACACTGATCGTCTTATCTTCAATCGGGATGTTGTCTTTGATGAGGAATGAGGACCATTCCAACTCTCCTCACTTGTTCAGCATTCAGAGGATCAGCCCCTGTTGGCTCCTGATGTGGGCGTCCGACTTCCGTTAGGTACACCTGATGGGAGGGATGACGAAGACTTAGTCTTTGATGATGCTCAACCTAAGTTTCCTCTAGATGATAGTGAAAATCCCCCTACTGAACCTGTTCCAGAACAACAACCAGATCCAGCTCCTCCTGTTACATCTAATGTTGGCACTTATACTCTCCGGCCAAAATGGTGGGTTAAGACTATTAGTGATCTTCATGCTCATGAGCTCATTGAGGGTAGATCATCCAGAAACAAGAGAAAACAACAGTCTACAGTGAATTTTGCTCTCATGGCCAACATCCACAGTGTTTATGAGCCTCAAACATATTCAGAGGCTAAAGGAATTCTTGAGTGGGAAAAGGCGATGGAATTTGAATACCAAAGTCTTCAGAAGAATCACACTTGGGTCCTTTTTGATCTTCCTCCAGGGAAGAAGCCCATTAGCTGCAAATGGGTGTACAAGGTGAAGTACAAAGCTGACGGAACCCTTGACAAGTACAAAGCTCGTCTGGTTGCACGGGGGTTCTCACAGAAAGAAGGCATTGACTACGAGGAGACCTTTGCTCCTATACCCAAACTGAGTACCATATGGCTCGTGTCTTGCCTTAGCAGCCCAATTTGGTTAGAAGGTCCATTAGATGGATGCGAAGAGTGCTTTCCTCAATGGTGAGTTGAAGGAGGAAGTATACATGACGTAGCCTCCAGGTTTCAAAGTTGCTGGTCAAGAACAGAAGGTTTGCAGATTGGTCAAAGCACTCTACAGCCTGAAGCAGGCTCCTCGGGCTTGGTACATAAAAATTGACAAGTACCTCACAAATCATGGCTTTCGGAGGACTCCATCTGACTCGAACTTGTATGTCAAGAATACTGGTAATGAGATCCTGATTGTTGTTGTCTATGTGGATGAATTGATCATTACTGGCAGTTCGACACATTTGATCGCTGAGATCAAACAAGATTTGTGCAAAACTTTTGACATGACAGACTTGGGCCTCCTGCATTATTGTTTAGGTGTTGAGGTTTGGCAGACCGAGAGTAGTATTTTCATCTCCCAGTCCAAGTATGCTCAATGTCTTCTGGATAAGTTCCGAATGCAGGATTGCAAACCTGCCTCCACACCCATGGAAAAAGGGCTTAAGTTGTCAGCTAGTCCGATTCACCTGTGGTAGATGAAACATTGTTCAGGCAACTAGTGGGTAGCCTCATCTATCTCACTGCCACTAGGCCTGACCTTAGTTTTGCAGTGAGCTACATATCACGCTTCTTGACAGCCCTCAAGGCTGATCATTGGGTTGCAGCGAAGCGTGTGCTGTGTTATGTGAAGGACACTATTGATTTTGGACTCTTGTACACTCGGAGTCACGATCCTACACTTAGTGGGTTCACAGATTCAAATTGGGCAGGTTCAGTTGATGACAGGAAATCAACATTGGGTATGTGTTCAGTTTGGGATCCGGTGCAGTCACATGGACTAGTAAGAAGCAACAGGCAGTAGCTCTCTCCTCGACAGAAGCAGAGTATCGGGGAGCAGTAAAAGCAACATGTGAGGCAGTTTGGCTTCGCTAGATGCTTGTGGATATGCAAATATCTCAAGCAGGTCCGACTCCCTTGTTCTGTGATAATCAGGGAGTTCTCAAACTTGCCAAGAATCCGGTCTTCCATGAGAGAACCAAGCATGTGGAAACTCATTGTCATATCATTCGGAAGCTGGTTGAAGACGGATTAGTTCAGTTGCTATATGTACAGAGGAGTAGACAGCAGATATTCTCACCAAGTCGCTCAGTCCAGATAAGTTTGTAAAATTCAGAGGGCTGCTTGGTGTAATAAACAGATTGACCATTAAGAGAGGGTATTAGAATAATATCTTCGTTTTATTTGTTTCTATTTTGTTTAATGGTCAATATTGTGTAAATCTTGTATAATTAGATTCTTTCTAATTCTGACGAGTTTCTTATTGGAAACTTCGTTCTTTGTAATTCTATTTAATGATCGGTTTGATTATTTGTAAATACATCAATTTTTTTACCAATTACCTGTGTTACAGTAATAATTATAATCATCTTTTGGAAATTATCGGGAGAATTTGGAGAACTTGGTATACAGGTTCAGGAAGCTTGAGGATGAAAACCCTTGGGTTTCATGGTGGATTGGACGAAAGCCCAATACCATCAAATGGCAGATTCACTGAGGATTTGCATTGAGCATCAATGATCAATTGGACGATTTTTGGAGATTTGTGAAGTCTTTTAGAAGACAAATTTTAGGGATTTGTAGAGGTATTACATATTAAAATATTGGAGTAATGGCTGAATTAAATATGGGGTTATAAGTAGACGGGAATGAATGAGAAATTATTTATATATATATTTCTAGTCTCCTTAGGAAGCATTACAACTTGAAGTCATATTATTGGAAATATAGCAGAGTTTCTGCATTTATTAATGTATGGTATTACTTGCTAAAAGTCCTTCCAGCCGTACTATTTATCCAAATGTTTTCCGTACCATTTTGGCATGAGGGAGTAATAGTATATAGCTTGTTAATTTAGTATTGGAATCCAAATTAAGGTGGTTGATAGATTTGGCAGTCTCCACTTGGGCGTAGCAATTTATCTTAGCCGCCAATGCCTAAATTTATATAGACAAAGCTGCTTCAAGTATTGCATGGGATATATAGAGGTTTAATGTTGGCACCATACATCTATTAAAAGGAGCTGTACGCCTCACAATCAAATCGCAGGTTTGCTGTACAGTTTCAAAGGGCATCAAGGAGAGTGATGTGGACTATGGGAAGTCAAAGGGAAGATAGAATATGGGACGCCAAAAGAAATAGATATCGTCCAAGTCTAGTTGTAGCCTAAGGATGAATTCTAGCCAGCGGCTAAGGAATTTAGGAGCTGCCATCAATTAATCCAACTGTGCATAAAACTTGCTGTACGTTAGAAGGTTTGAAGTCGTGCATGGCAAAAAGTGGTCTAACATATGAAGATAGTCCCAGCCATAGAAGCAGAAATCTGCAAAAAAAACCCGATTAATTGCGATTTTCAATAAATTGATGCCTCCAACAATTTTTTCCCTGCGACTAATGAAAAAATCGTTGACTTTATTTTCAATGATTTTCAACGACTTTCAATGTTTTTAATCACGTTTAAATTGCGATTTAATCGTGTGAAATCCTTGTGAAAATTTTCCCAACCTGTCTTGCGAAAAAAAAAACCCTAAAAGTGCGCAAAAAACTATAAGTTGCAATCATGTAGCTTGTTTCAACCATGGCTGTGAACTGTAGGCGATGATGGACTTCGGAGAGGGCATCGATTTAGTTAATTGCGATTTGTGGAAGTCTATAGGTGTGTAACAAGAGGTAGGCAATTTTTTTTGCAAACTACAAAACATTTTTTTTTTCCTTTTATTCAAACTTTAGACTCCTTCCAAATCGTCATTTTCAGCATTTCATTTTTTCTAGAAATCCTCACTTTGAAATCACATATTTGTTAGCTGCATTAGATAAAAATTCAAAAATATTTGTCTGGTTTTTATTTATATATTTAAGTTGACTGATTTATTTATAATTTTATATATTTAAGCATATTTATATATGCTTAAAGCAAATATTTATTTATAAATATTTGTTTTAAGATAAATATATAAATATGCTTAAATATTTGTCTAGTTTATATTTATTTATTTAGATATTTAAGTTGACTGGTTTATTTGTATATTTTAGCATATTTATATATGCTTGAAGTAAATATTTATTTATTTATTTATAAATATTTGCTTTAAAATATATATATAAATATGCTTAAATATTTGCTTTATGATAAATATATAAATATGCTTAAATATTTATCTGGACTCTGCTTAAATATATTTTATTTGCTCTCTATATCTCTATTGCTATGGAAATGCCTTTCAGTTAAAAAAAACAGTTTTTGTCTCTTATTCTACAATTTTTTACGTTTTTTTAAAAATCCGATTTTTTCAAAAAATCTCGAACTTTTGGTTTGCTGATTTATTCCCCAAAAGATTTTTGCTGCTATGGTCCCAGCAATTTAGAAGCTATGATAGAAGGTCAGAAATTATTAATATAGTTTTCCAATCTGTTTTGAAAATAATATAAACATTTTTCTCAGTTGTAGTCTCTGTAATATTTGAAGTACAGAATGTTCAATACTATGAATAAATGATTGAAGGAATACATCTGTTGTTATACTGTTCAATATTTGTAAGTGGTGAATGGAAATTTCTTATATGTGAATTACCATTGAAATATCCGTATGAAGTTGCCAAGTGAGTTTAATGTCTAACTCAAAACAATCCAATCACTTATGAACTGTATGACAAACTGCCATCATACTGAACCATAGAAAGTTGTAAATTTAGTCTGGTATCTTACAGACTAGGAGGAGAAGGATATGCTTATTTAGTATCTTAGAGGTTGTCACATTCACATTAGATGGATAGTTGTCACCACTAACCTACAAGACTCGGAGGAAACTTGTGTCCAAGCACATTAGGTGGAAAGCAAAGAACAACAACCACTTGCAACAAATGAGGAAGTGGGGAATCCAACTTCTCACACAAGGTCTTGTTAAGTTTTTGTGGGACCAAAAGACTTTCTAACAAGGGAGGTGTGATCCATAGGGATTGTGTAAAAATGTAAAAATATAAAAAAAGATATGAACAATAGAATTTGGGAGAAGATCAACAGCAGACATTGTCTGATTGTGTAGGGTTGAATCCAATCGTGCAGAATAGCTTTAAACTTGTAGGATGGACTTGCACCTATAGGGATGAACTTGCACATGTGGTATTGACTCCTAATTGTGTGTAGTTCATAATGAAAAGGCAAATTGTCTGCTTCAAACTTTTAAGGGATCCTTCTAAGGCTCAAGAGGGATGCTCCAACATGAACAACAATAATAAATATAAAATAGGAGTGGGATTTGTGTTTTTAAGCATGGGAGGAAAAATAGAATTCAGTTGGATCATTGTTGTAATTGGAGGCTTGACAGTTGTGTATGCAATTAGTAGAGCAAGAGGCATATTATATCCATAGAAACTCATTGTACTTGCCTAATATTCTAATATTTTTAAGTTAAATTTTATCCTTACAAGGTATTTAAATTTTAATATTTTAAAGTTTACAAAACTTTTTCTATTTTAAATGTATTTAACTTTAATATTTATAAGTTAATATAACTTTTAGTACTTATAAACTTCTTTGAATCCTAGTAATTTTTATTTTAAGTTCAATATACTATATTTAAATAAGAATAAAAATTTCAGATTTTTATTATTTGAATCTAATCATGAATTTTTCCCAAATTTTATTGGTTGATGAACTTCTTCCACATCTCTTCCTCCAAATTCAAACAAGAACATAAACCTTGTGGCATATGTCGCAAGTAAAGAAAACTAGAGTAAATACATTAGTAAATCTTGGTTCACAATGAAAAATTATTATCTTCTGAAATTGTTAAGAAGCTTGGTCTAAAAACATATGATCATCCTCACTCATATCCATTGGGTTGGGTGAAAAGGGGTGTGGAAATATAAGCAATTAAAAGTGCAAATTTTGATTTGGGGTGATAGAAGAATATATAGATGAAATGGAGACAGATGTAATTCCCCTTGATGGTTTTGACATAGTGCTTGGTCGTCCTTATATGTTAGAGATGAAATTTTCATGAGAAGGGATAACAGATATAGATGGATCAAGGATGGAGTTAAATACATCATAAAGGTATGCCAAAGCAAGCAAAACTTGCAAGCTGGTTTTGAGAACTTATGGATCACATATACATTAGTTGGTGGTGTTGAAAATGTGTATGTGCAGAATGATAATGAAATCAGGTATAAATTTGCATGGTGGCTATTCTTGGCTCATACTGGTCAGGAGTATCCATTTATTGGTGTCTTGGTCTTGTGTATCTTTTTATATGGATGCCCCCTATTATGAAAGTAATTACATTACCCATGGGGTTTTGATTATTTATTCTTTGACTGTTTTGCATTTGTATTTCCAATGGTATAATGCATGGTTTCTTGCATGTATGCTGCATACATTTTTCACATGTTTTAGTGCATGATTTGTTCCACATGTATTGTGTTTATGGTGTTGGAGGTATAAGGGGTTTTAGAACAGGGTTGTGATTGACTTGTGTTGAGATTACATATGCATTCACATTGAGTGCCATATATGGGGTGCAAAGCACCATAACATTAAAAAGCCTTTTTCCTTACTCATAAGAATTCAAAGCATACTTGAGGTATTACTTACATGATACAAGACTTTCCCTGAGTAGAATGCACAGATTTGCCATATGCTGCATCACTAATGGCCATGCTAGGGGCATCACCGATTCAAAATTTACTGGTATGTATTGATACTGCCAACACATGTAAGGTCATACAAGTTAAAAGGTCATTACTCAAATCTAGTCACCGAGAAATAGTAACTTTCAACATCCTCCTTGATGCTTACTTGGGGAAATGACCCAACCAGGGTACAGATGCTTTTTGATAGATTAGATTTGTATTGGGATCCTTTTAAAAGTGTTGATGCTAGCAGCAAGGCAATATTTTTGTGCAAAATGTGTCTTTTTTTGGAATGTGCAAGTCATCCATTTACAAATTATCTTTTTTCATTTCAATTCTCTTTATTATTTCGTTTGTGAACAAAAGTAGAGAAATCACTAAGTTTTTACCTGTTCTAGGCACCTTTTCCCCTTTTACCATAATAAATTGATTTTCACCTGTCCAAGTGAGCAGTTTTTCATCACCATAGATGTTTTGAACAAAATTTAGAGACGTGTAAGTTTTTAGTGGTCTAGGCACCTTTTCCCTTTTTACCATGATACATTGATTTTCACTTGTCCAAGTGAGCAGTTTTATGTCACCATGGATGTCGTGAACAAAATTTAGAGACATCACTAAGTTTTTAGCTGTTCCAGGCACCTTTTGCCTTTTTATCATGATAAGTTGATTTTTACTTGTCCAAGTGAGCAGTTTTTTGTCACCGTGGATGTGAATCTATCTCTTATTTTTTTTCAGTGCATGGATGATGCTGGTGTGGACGGAGCATTAATTGTTCAACCCATCAATCATATGTTTGATCACTCTTATGTCAACAGGTATGCAACAGTTATTTGAATTTCTTTTCTAATTTTTATGTGTTGGTTTCTTAGGTGGAAGAACATATGTAGTAATAAATCGATTGTCATATCTTGTTTATGTTTGGTTGGTTGGTTGGTTTGTTTAGGTGAAGTGAGGCATTATGTTTTATAACAAATTGATTTACACCTTCGTGAGTTTTTTGCTCAACATTGTTAGCAGTATTATTGAGAATAAGAAACAATCCTCTTACAGGTTAAGGATCATGTCGTTTTTGCCTGATTGTTCCCTTCCATAAATCTTGTTATTTGTATCACGCTGTAATAAGACCAAAAAAATTAAGTGGTTTTTATATTTATAGAAAGATTTCCTTTTACTAAAATTGACCAACTTAGAGTATATTTTTCATTTTGGGTGCTCCTAGAGTCATTTGAACAAGGAATATGTATTGACACTGTTGATGGCTTGGAAGATGTTAGAGGCATTCAAATACAAGGCTATTTAAAATTTCGCTTTACCAAAAAACGATACATATTGGCCTCCTAGAAAATAGTAGAATCAGTATCAAATGTTCTATAAAATACTCTATTGTCTCAGAATTCAATTCTGACCCTGCAATGAAACATCTGCAACTCAATAAGCCATGTTAACTTCAGCAGTACCCAGGAAAATATATAAAATAGATTAATCTTAAAAAGCTTTATTGCTACTGGAGCATAGCAGAGTGATTTTTCCTATTGTAACATTTCTGGGAGCGATTTTGGTGCTTGGTATCCTCTTGCCCCCCCTCTCTTTCCTTTTATTTGGAAAAAAAGATGTTGATGGCTTTATGACTATCAAATGTGATTGTTATAGCAGTGAGTTGTTCTAACTTTAATAGCTTATAGAGTAACTTTTATGTAAGGAAATGGTAGAATATTCCCCTGTTCCGTCCTGGAATTTCTGATTGTGATACAGATGTGTGTTCTATGTAGAAAAGTTTCAGATTCTCCAGAAACACCAGGCCTTTACCACAAATGCGGTTGGAGCCTTCCCTCAAGAGACACAATCAACCTATGTCACAAGGTTCAAATTTGTGTTTGAGTTTGACAACAACAAAATTCGGATGAAGTTCGGCAAGGAGAAAAAATTCATGATTAAATTCACCTTATATAATTTTTTATTTATTTTTAAATGTAAATAATAAATCCATGAAAATTAAACAATATTATGTTAAATTTGAATACATTATAATATAAATATGTTAAAAATTTAATTTAAATATTATTAATATATAAATAATAAATGTATTATAATTAAAAATTTAATTTAAATATTTCAAAATATTAAATTTTAATATATTAAATGAAAAAAATAAAAATAAAAAATTGACATTGTTTAAAAAATAGAATATAAAGATATAAAATTTTAATTTAAAAAATTAAAAACAAAACTTCAAAATTTAAATCTAAATATTAAATATTTAAAAAAAAAACTAAATAAAAACTAAAACTATAATTGAAAATAAACAGAAAAAAATTAAATAAAATACTAAAACTACAACTAAAATAAAAAACAAATAGTGATTATCTGCCCACAATTTTGTTTGTCCGTGTGTCAAACAGGAACTCCAAATCAGTCGAACCCACCACTAGCTTAGATCGATGCCATTAATACTTAGACCCATGACATGCTTCCTCCAGCCTGTGGTGCTAGGGTTTCAGCAACGAAGAAAATTATGTATTGAGGATTTCACCTCCTAAGCTAGGTCCCTCAACTCGATAGCAGTTTCAATTATCGTCCTTCGTAGCAAGACTCCCATGGCAATGACTTGCAGACCTGCAAAATAATAGTGAAGGAAATATTGAAAAAAAATCGAAAAAACTAAAAAAAATCCAAAACTCTTTATCCTTACGAATCCCAAGGTGAATTTAAATGATTTTTTTAAGGTTTTTAAAAGTTTGCCGAATTTTGAACTTCATGGATTAAATCCGGTGAACCCTGTGACATACCAATCAACAATGGAGTTTCTGAGCCATTTGTGGGATTGATCTGGTGTTTTTGTTGCATTTCCAGTGGCCTTGATTGACTAAAAATTTAAAAGAACAAAAAACACTAAACCTAACTAACCTAACCCAACCCTTTATACCTATGATGTTATCAGTTATGTGGCGTTACATATATTTTCATTAAATTTATGCTATTCTGACAAAAAACATTGATATGACGCTTCCCAGAATATTATTACGTGGAGAGGTGTTCTACAATGGCAGCATGGTATGGAGTCTCATGTTATGATTGTATACATAAAAACCAAAATACAACGAACATATATTTACAAAAAAAACTAAAACTATACAATTAAAATAATAGCAAACATAATTAAATATAGAAGTAAAACATATAAATATAAAATAAATATAAAACAAAACAAAAATATATATCTTTGTGAACAATAAAAAAAATATATAGTATAAACCATACATAGAAAACCCTGCAAGTACTCGTCGAGTTGTAGAGTACTTGCGGGTTTCAAAACCACACAAGTAAACACACGTTTAACTCGCTGTTTTTATATTAGTACTAGACTTAGTTTCTACTTTAATGCTTATGTTTCTTTCAATTATGTCTATAATCACATCTCTGTGATTATTGGATCTCCAACTTTGTATTCTATTTAGTTACTCTTTCATGTGAATAGTTTCATTCAATTATTGCACTATTTAGTTACTCTTTCATGTGAATAGTTTCATTCAATTATTGCACTATTTAGTTACTCTTTCATGTGAATAGTTTCATTTTAGTAGATGAAAACTCACCTGTTTCCACACGAAAACTCGCCAAAACTCGTAGGGTTTTTGGGGAATCGAAGAAAAAACGCAATGTGGCTTGGAAAAGTTAAAACATGGGTCAAATTGCGGGAAAAATATAGGGAAAGCACCAACACGGGTGAAATGTGTATTTGTCACGAATTTTTCTCTCCAAAACCCTACATTCAACTCCTCTGTTAAACACATGACATAGCTACAAGCGCAACATTTAAAATAATGTTGATGTTGTAGTGGTGGGAGATCTCTTTCTCCCTTAAATTCGAAAATAAATAAATGAATCAAAGAGGCCGACACAAGAGAAGTGACATCTCTTTTCAAAATAATATTTTATATTTTATTTATTCAAAAATAAGGCCGACCAAATTAAAGAAATGCATTGCTTTGTAGAAGAGGCCGACCATTCAATGAAAAGACATCTTGGTGTATATATAAACAAGGCGATTCATTTCATTTGGTAATTCAATATTATTCTAGACAAGTTCACACTTCACAAAGGAGATCGATTATTTGCAGCAGATCGACATTTGGCTTCAAGTTGATTATCATCAAGGAGGAATTATATTATTTATATATTTGCACCTAGGAGAGGTGCTATCTCTCATTGCATTGAATCGGCCTTGCGTTTGGGCCAAGTTGTAAAGCAGATTTCTGCTCTTTTCAATCTAATATAAGAGATATATCTTTGGCTAGGTTTTTCTCCCTCTAGAAGGAGGGTTTTTCCAGGGTATTTGTTGTGTCTTATTGTTCATAATTCTGTATTTCTACTTATTTCATTTCTGATCCTAAAATTAACATGGTATTAGAGCGGGTTTAAGCAAGATCAAGATCAAATTTGTTAGGATAGCAAAGTCTTCTTCTCTTCTTCTCGTCTAAGGGAGTCTATCTAAGCATCGAAGATGGTGAACGGACTCAAGGTTGAAGATAGGCTTGATGGTGCATCGAACTTCACCTCTTGGAAATTCAGAGTTCTTATTGCACTGGAAGAAAATGATCTTCTAGATTTCGTGGGGAATGATGTGCCCGAGCCATCTGATGAGGCTGAGAAAACTCAATGGAAGAAGAATGGCACTAAGGCTAGGAAGATCTTGATAGATTCCGTGAAGGATCATCTTGTGCCAATTATATCCAAGATGAAGACAGCCAAAGTCATGTTCGAGACTCTTCAAGGCTTGTATGAGATCAACAACACAAGCAGAGCTCTTGCCTTGAGACAACAACTCCATCATATAAAAATGGCTAAAGGAGATATGGTTGCAGATAGAGACCTAATTATGTTGGCATTGAATGGTCTTCCTCAATCTTGGGAGCCCTTTATCCAAAGCATTAGTGGAAGATCTAAATTGCCCAAGTTTGATTGCCTTAAAGCTGATTGCATTCAAGAGGAATCCAGGTTGGCAGCAAGAGGAAATGGACGAAGCTCTCATAATGAAGAAAATCATGTCCTTGCTGCTCAAACTTCCAGAAGGAAAGGAAGAGAAGGGAGAAAAGGCAATTTCAAGAGGAATAGAGATAGAAAATCAGATTCTGCTCCTGAACCAAAGAAGAAGGGTCTCTCTCACATTCAATGTTTTAGATGTGACAAGTATGGTCACTATGCTCGAGATTGTATAACAAGACCAAAGCAACATGCTTCTACTGTAGATGTTGATGATGTGTCACCTCAAAAGGAATCTAGAGACAACTTAGGGGAATTTCTATTCATCTCCTCTCTTTCAAGCAATGTTCCAACTGACAACAACACTTGGTTGATTGATAGTGGTGCTTCACGACACATTACAGGATATCGAGAGCATATTTCAAACTTGGTAGAAAGAGAAACCAACCTGCAAGTAATAATCAGAGATGATGCTTGTTATTCAGTGAAAGGTTCTGGAGCCACCTCTCTTCATCTAGATTTTGGCATCCCTCTTCATTTGAGTGATGTCTTGTTTGTACCAGGAATCAAAAGAAATCTTGTCTCAATTTCGGCATTGGAGGACAAAGGGTACCAAGTTTGGTTTTTTGAAGGGAAAGTTATTGCTTGGCCGAAGAACTCTAGCATCAAAACAACCCGTGTGATTAGTGTTCGTCAAGAGAGCCTATACAGACTTTCTATTCGTCCAGTTCAAGCATTATTGCATGACTCTACTAGTTCAAGTGAGCTATGGCATAGGAGACTTGCTTACCTACACTTTAGAGCTCTTCCATCTATGGAGAAGATGGTTACTGGTCTACCTAAGCTCAGTCAGGAGCATGATGGCATTTGCAGAGGATGTGCACTGGGTAAGAATATTAAGGGTCCTTTTCATGGTAGTGAAAGTAGATCAAAAGGAATTCTAGATCTTGTTCATTATGATTTATGTGGTCCAATGTCTATGACATCTTTGAGTGGATTTTGGTATCATGTGATTTTCATTGATGACTATTCTTGAAAGACTTGGATTTATTTTTTGAAGTCTAAGGAGTCTGAAGAAGTACTTGATAGATTCAAAGAATTCAAGGCTCAAGTTGAAAATATGTTCGGAAAAAGGATCAAGGTTCTGAGATCTAATAATAGAGGAGAATACACTTCTGGAGGTTTCTGTAATTTTTGCATTGAGGCAAGGATCAAGAGGGAGTTCTGTGTTTCGTACAATCCTCAACAAAATGGAGTTGCAGAAAGAAGGAATAGATCCATAGTTGAGGCAGCTAAAACTATGATTCATGATCAAGATCTACAAACCTTCCTTTGGGCAGAAACTTCCAGAATTGTAGTGTATGTTCAAAACCGAAGCCCTCATCGAATATTGGAAAACATGACTCCTAAAGAGGCCTTCACAGGTGTGAAACCTGAGGTTAGTCATTTAAGAATTTTTGGTTGTCCTGTTTATATTCATGTGCCTAAGGATAAAAGATGTAAGCTAGAACCATCAGGCAAGAAAGGAATATTTGTGGGTTACAGTGAGTCTTCAAAGGCCTACAGGATCTACATTCTAGGGCAAAAACAAATTGAGATCAGCAGGGATGTATCTTTCGAAGAGGAAGTAGCCTTCAAAAGATCTAAAGGGTCTTACATGGAGATAGACAGTGAAGAGCAAGAGACACCTCAGGATATGGACATTTCTCCTGATCATACTCCTGAGATTTAGAGGGAGTTTATTGAACCAGAAGAGTCTATTGATCCAATTGATCCTATAGAACCAATTGATGGACCAAGAGATATTGTTATAGGTCGAAAGAGACCTCTATGGGCTAGACAAACTATGCAAGAGGCAGAAAAGTATGCAGCTCCTCGTGGCACCTTTAGAGAAAGCAAGAGACTGCAGAAGTTTCCAGGCTATGTGGCATTGATGAGTCACATCATTGAGTCTGAGCCTTCCAATTTTGAGGAGGCATCAAATCAACAAGTATGGAGAGATGCTATGACAAAAGAATATTGGTTATTATCAAGAATGATGTTTGGGATGTTGTACCAAGACCTGAAGGGAAATTAGTTGTGTCTTCCACGTGGTTCTTCAAGATCAAGCATGCAACTGATGGGAGCATTGAGAAGTACAAAGCTAGATTTGTGGCAAGAGGATTCTCTCAGAAGAAGGGAATAGATTATGAGGAGACATTTGCTCCTGTTGCTTGATATACATCTACTAGGACTATTATTACTATTGCATCAACTAAAGGCTGGAAGCTACATCAAATGGACGTAAAGACTACATTTCTTAATGGTGTGATTGAAGAAGAAGTATACATTGAGCAACCAAATGGTTTTGTGATTCATAGGAAGGAGTCTCATGTATGCAAATTGAAGAAGGCATTGTATGGCCTTAAGCAAGCACCTCGTGCATGGTATGAAAGGATTGATCGATACTTGATGATCTTGGGATTCTCCAAGAATGATGCAGATTCCAATCTTTACTTCAAGGTAGTTGATGGCGAGGCTTTAATATTGGTTCTTTATGTTGACGATTTATTTCTTACTGGAGCAGAATATCTCATTGTCAAATGCAAGAAAGATTTAGCCTCCGAGTTAGAGATGAAGGATTTCGGTCCTATGCATTACTTTCTAGGACTGGAAGTGTGGCAAAGACCCAATGAAATTATTCTAAGTCAAGGGGAATACACCATAGATATCTTGAACAGATTTGGGATGATGGATTGCAAGTCCATTTCTACACCTATGGAAACAAATTTGAAGAAGTTGAGTGACTCTGCAACTAGTTCAGATTTGGTAGATCCCACCATGTACAGACAGTTGATTGGATCATTGATGTATCTAGTCAATACTAGACCAGACATTTGTTATGCAGTGAGTGCTCTCAGTCAGTTCATGTGTGAGCCAAGACAAATTCATCTAGTTGCAGCAAAGCATATCTTGAGATACTTGCGTGGCACAATAGGGTATGGCTTGAGATATACTTGCTATGAAGATTTGAAGTTACAAGGTTATTTTGATTCTGATTGGGCCAGGAGTGTAATTGATACAAAGAGCACCTCTTTATGTTGCTTCAGTTTGGGGTCTTCCATGATTTCTTGGTGTAGCAGGAAGCAGACTTTTGTAGCACTAAGCACTGTAGAGGCTAAATATATTGCAGCATGTGTAGCAGCTCGAGAAGTAGTGTGGCTTCGAAAGCTCCTTGCAGGATTGTTTGGGCAAACATTGGAGCTGACTGTGATTCATTGTGACAATCAAAGCTGTGTGAAGCTCTCTGTCAATCTAGTGTTTCATGACAGGACAAAACATATGGAGATCAAGTATCATTACATCAGAGATATGGTGCTGAGGAAAGCAATTCAACTCAAGTACATTTGCACTGATGATCAGATAGCTAATATTCTCACCAAGCCTCTCTCTAGAGTGAATTTTGCACATTTTCGAGACAAGCTTGGAGTAGTGGAGAATGTTGCCCTTGCTGAGAGGGAGACTCAACATTAGTGATCTTTGCTATTTGCTATAATGCATATTTCTTTGAGACAGAGAAATATGAGGTGAAAGCCCTCGTCCATCTCTGAGACGGAGATGTGGTTCTTTCCACCCATGGGAGTAGCTATGGTGGATGTCATGTTGAGAGACTCCATGACAACATCACGTTGAGAGACTCAATGATGAATCCTTTGTACTTTTGTTTTCCCACACATGGGAGTAGCCATGGTGGATGCCATGTTGAGAGACTCCATGATGACATCATGTTGAGTGACTCCGTGATGGGCACTTGTGCACATGTTCCTTTCCACACATGGGAGTAGCCATGGTGGACGTCAGGTTGAGTGACTCCATGACAATATCACGTTGAGTGACTCTGTGATGAACTCTTTTCCACAAATGGGTGTCCATGTAGCCATTGTGGGTGTCATGTTGAGAGACTCCATGACATGGATATCTGGAAAGATACTTCCCTAGCTAAGAGGGAGTGTTGATGTTGCAGTGGCGGGAGATCTCTTTCTTCCTTAAATTCGAAAATAAATAAATGAATCAAAGAGGCCGACACAAGAGAAGTGACGTCTCTTTTCAAAATAATATTTTATATTTTATTTATTCAAAAATAAGGCCGACCAAATTAAAGAGACGCATTGCTTTGTAGAAGAGGCCGACCATTCCATGAAAGGACGTCTTGGTGTATAGATAAACAAGGCGATTCATTTCATTTGGTAATTCGATATTATTCTAAACAAGTTCGCACTTCACAAAGGAGATCAATTATTTGCAGCAGATCGACATTTAGCTTCAAGTCGATTATCATCAAGGAGGAATTATATTATTTGTATATTCGCACCTAGGAGAGGTGCTATCTCTCATTGCATTGAATCGGCCTTGTGTTTGGGCCAAGTTGTAAAGCAGATTTCTGCTCTTTTCAATCTAATAAGAGATATATCTTTGGCTAGGTTTTTCTCCCTTGAGAAGGAGGGTTTTCCCAAGGTATTTGCTGTGTCTTATTGTTCATAATTTTGTATTTATGCTTATTACATTTCTGATCCTAAAATTAACAAAATGTGTATTTGACACGAATTTTTCTCTCCAAAACCCTACATTCAACTCCTCTGTTAAACACGACATAGCTACAAGCGCAACATTTACAAGTTTGTTCCAATTTTTTTTATCTTTTAAATTTTCTAATCATTTAAAATTTTAGACAATTGTCCTTCAATTTGTGTAAATTGCCTAGTGTTCATGATGGGTGGTGGTTGGTTTGAATTCCCCACATTTAACTCTTGTAGAGAATAGTATGGTTTGTAATTTGCTCGAAGTATGGGCATAAACTTTAGTCATCAAAAAATTTGATTTTGTTGCAATTCATTCTATTCTCTTTGTTAGGAAATTTGAAATTAGGTTGTGTAATCGTTTCAAGTTATTTTCTTGAAACTCATTACTAAGGATACAAGAAAGTAATCTGTTAAAAGTTTGTAACGTCCCTGTTTCGGAGGTAGAGAATTTAATTAAATTGTCCAAAATAATGATATTTCATGAGGATGACTAATTGATTATTTTAATTAAATTAAAAAGTGGTATTAAATTAATTATTTATAAGGTTATCAAATAAATCAATAATATAATTTTTTAATTAATTTATTTAGCCGGTATTGGCATGGTAGGATGGTTTATAGGTGGCATTGTTGTTCTTGCCACCAAGGTTCAAACCCCGTTGGGGTGGTATTGTTGAATGGTTGTATCCGGTTCATAGCTCCGGTCAAAAGCGTTTACCCCTTGAATAAAAAATAAAATAAATCAATAATATAAGGTGATCTTATATTTAATTAATTTAATAATGTGACTTAAATAAAATATTATATCATAAAGTCACTAAATAATATTCTAGAAGCTTCTTGAAGGATTGGAAAAAAAGAATAAATAGAGGGGTTGTCTAAGCTTCTAATCATCCAGTTGTTGAATATTGCTTTGATTGAGTCTATTGTGGAGCCTATGGTTTCTGCAGTTTCTACATTCGATCATTGAGACCGAAAGCTCTCATTGATTGGCATAACTGAGGTGGTGAAAGATTCCTCCGAAGGGTTGCAGCTGTGAGAAAGATACTTCAGTCTTTCTATTGTGCTTATATTGCAAATTTGTGGCCTTTGGCCAAATTTGGTGAAGACATTTTGAGGGACTTATTGGAGAATATTTTCAGTCATTGTTAGCATCGATTTGGAGTAAGCTTGTGAAGATATTTTGCTACTTTGATCAAATCGACCTGCACATGAGTATTCAGACTTTTTGCTTGGTGTGGCTTCATATTGTGTTGATTTCTTGTGGGATATAAAGTGCTCATATTTGAAGTCTAAGCGTCCATTTTGAGGACTGTTTGGAGGAGTTTAGAGGTTGCTGTCATTATCAGTCACATTGCTGCCAGCATTTTCAGTCATATTGCTGCAGACTTGGAAACCCACGTTTTCCTTCATATCATGCTAGTGAGGGGTCAATTTCTCATGAGTATTTAGGCGCTTCATTTCTTAGTGCTTGGCAATGATTTCTGTTGCTTTTGGAGGAGATTGAAGGCTGCTACAAATTTATTTAATCAGCTGCAAGCAAAAACAGGGGTGGCTCCATTGGAAGCATGGTTTGGCATGTTTGAAGCTTCATTCTAAGCCAACAAGGCTGCCATGACATCCTCTCTCAAGGGCGCTTATTATGATCAGGTTCTATTTGATATTTGCATATGAGCATTTGAATAGTGTAGTTGCAGCCATTAGTATTCAGACTTTAGAAGTGCATTTCATTGTAAAGCCAAGAGTCTTGGCAATTTGTGATCAGCATTTGTATTGGAGAAACATTTGAATAAAGGGAGTCATAGTTGCATACAATCTGTTTGATGTAATGTCAATTAAGTAGTATTCATTTCCAACATATAAGTTTGTATGCCAATTGTTTGTTAAAATGCCAATTGGCTGTAGGTGTTGAATTGCATTAGATTAAGTCATCTATTGCACTTGAAAAATTACAAAAACACTTGCATTTCATGGTATACTTGTAGTTGAGACATTTTAGCATTCATTTCAAGCATTTGCATTAACTGAAATCCAAATTCAAAGCAAGCACATCAATGTGAAACAACAACCAGCAAGTTAGAAGATTGGATGCAAACTGTTTGACAATATTCCTTGAGCAATAAACAGCAAATTTGAAATCAGTTTGGGAAAGGGTCATTACAAAGTTCAATTCATTTGTAGTTGTCATGTGTAGTTTGTGTTGGTATTGCTTCTCCATACTTTGGATTTATTATTAGTGGTAATGAACAACAATGTTGTAACTCCAAAGACCACTTTGATGCTTAATGTCTTTTTCCCTAAGACCTATCATTCAATTCTATTCACAATTTAGTAATGGCACTCTATCAACATCTAGAATTGAAAATAAGAACATAATGCCCTGCTCGTGGTACATATAAGTGATCAATATTTTGGATCATCGAGTCAGTATTCATCACGGAATGAACAAGGCAATCATTATTAGGCGACAATATCCGTTGTGTGAAATTTTTCTTTATGGACGCTAATGCAAGTAACTTATCAAGCAGGACGAGATTACAATCGCTACATCAGTTAAGGGGAATTGCTGGCATCTGATACATTTGTGCCATCAACGATTTTGTATGCAGCAGTGAAATTATAGGGTGTCAGGATAATATCAACATGGCACAGTTTAATGATGACATTAATCAATGCTTACAAGCACAAACATCGATTAGTTAATACAAAGAGATGCACCCTTGTCAAACAAATACAATGAAAGGTCATGTTCTTTAAACTACTCAGACTTTAAGTGTTCCTAAGGAGCCTATCTCCAGCAATCAGTAGAATCAGATATAACACCCACCATACATTGCATGAATTCAAGGTTCAATAAGGGACAGCAATCCAATAGAGGTCCCAGTCCTTTACACCAATAAATCGCATAAGTCAATAGACAATTTCAGGCTAACAAACCAATAGGGGTCTCAGCATCTTACATAATCAAAGGCATGATTCTATATTAACAAATCAAGCAAAGACATTATAATCTTGTCCAATTTACATATACAGCATCTAATATTGAATCAGATTTCTTAAATCAGAGATACATACCGTAAGACATCTTAATAGATTAATCAGTTACTCTTTAACAGTCCAAGGGTGCAAAATCTTTACCATATCTTCAAGGCCGTTGACAAGATTTGACATCTTTACATAGAGAATTGAAGGCAGAACTTAAGATAAGCCAAATAGGGACATTACATTCTAACCCTATTTAGGGTGTACATAGCTAGGTAGTCAAGAGATTTTCTTTTCATGTATGGATTTTATATAAATAATTTGTGTTAATGCTACAGTGTATTACAAAGGCACCCTACCAAATTTGTTGGTTGTTGCCTTGCAAACCCTGCAGAAGATGGAAGTGGGATTGGTGAACTAGAACACCTCGTCAAGAAGGTATTGAATTAACTCTATTTTTGAGTTTCTTATATATTCAGTCCTTATAATCATTTTATTATAGAAAATTTTCAAATTCAGAGTTGAACAGTTTACACTACGAATTGCTTTTTCCATAGGAATTTATACGGTATGTGACATAAATCTTTGATGACACCAAGGCTGGTTTGCTTTGATTCTTTAGAGTGGTTATCGAGCTGTTCGTTTCAACCCATACTTATGGCCTGATGCACAAAAGGTTCTTATTTGAACTCTTACTTGAAAGTAGTTAATAATCACTGGATAGAAAATTACATTGAGTCTTAACACATGTATCTGTATTCTGAACGCTTTTGTATTCATTGTGAGATATTTTCAGTAAAGTCTATTCAGAGTTCTAAACTTTGCTAGTTAATTCAATCATGTAGTTTAGGCTGAAATATTTGAAGTGTATTCTCTTCTCAAACAGATGACCAATGAAGTTGGCAAGGCCCTGTTTGCAAAATCGGGAGAGCTTGGAGTACCTGTTGGGTTTATGTGCTTCAAGGTACTTAACATTTTCTTTACAACTAGGGTACAGTAATAGGTAAAATTTCTCATTTAAGGATGAAGTTACTTAATTCATTTGATTTACATATGAATAATGGTCAGAATGAATAATTTCTCGTATGGCAATTTTTCCAAACTTGATGGCCTCAATATGTTGATTGTGTGAAGGATGCATGATAGCAGTTGCAGTTTTAAGTTGCCAATAACTCTTGTTTTAGTAGAAAGGGCATTTTAATAATATACTTTCAAGTTTCACAGGTTAAAATATTTCATATTCTGAAAATATGATCTCTCGTATGATTAGAAATAATCTTTTCAATGAGTTGGGAAGAACTCTTGACACTGACAATTTTCAGTATAATTCTAGGCTATTCAAAATAGGAATCATCATGGTGAAGATTATGACTGGGGTGTTTGTAGGCTTCTCTAACTTCTGTCCAATTATGCGTATGCTCTTAATGGCAAGAAGATGAATTTAAAACAGACTTAGATGAATAATAAAACGTACAAGTATTGTATGGATTATACCCACGTTAAGAAGGTACTGGCATGGCATCAGAAATACTGTTTTTTTGGGAACCCTGGGTACAATTTGTCTTGGAAATGTCCATACATAAAATGTAAAAAATAAAATTAATGTGATCTGGGATGCAGAGAATAACTTGATGGACAACCCAATCAAATGAATTTAATTAGGTTATGTCTGGAAATGGTTTAATTAATGACAGAGGTAAGGAATATGAGTATGGTTGAAAATAAAAAGCAGAGAAGACACTTAACAACATATGCAGATCTGTAACAACAAAATTGTATTATACTTGTTCTGTAGATATCTGTGAGGACAGATGAATGCTGGCTATTCCTTGTTACTCCTCTCTAGAATGTCTAACTACAAAGAATGGTTATGTAATTGTACATTAATATACAAAGAGGGAGGAAGATGAAACATGATCTGGAACCTTGACGTTTCATATCCTGCTTTAACCGTTATACTTATAACTACTACTCACAACTGCCAAAGGCTAGTTAGGTCTTGAGGAACCACTGATGTTGATTTATGACTTGCAGTTTGACACATGGGTGTTGAATTGGATGAGAAGCGTGCTGACAAAACTGCAAAGGCTGCCAAGTAACACTCAATATATGTGGTATGATTAGGTGACCCAGATCCTCCTACATTATAATGTCCCTAATGTTATGTGCATGGTCAGCATCTAAATAAACACATATAACATAAGCCCAAAGGTTACAGTTATAGAGGTGGTTGGTTTGAGAGGGTTAGAAATAGGTTGTGTTAGTTTAGGTTAAGTTAATTATTTTTAATTTTTTTTGTTCAGTAGAGTTTGCTGTGGGGTTCATCCAGAAACAGCCCAAAATTGTTGGGTCCTTCTTGGAAACACTGTGAAAGTTTCTGGTATGCTTCCAAGAAAGACTTGACAATTCTGAAGAACCCAGTACATTTCCAAGGGGGACTAGTTCTGGGGTCACAATCAATTTGGGTTTTCAGGCAGGAGTTCTGAAGAATGTGATAAAATAGGATTAAACAATAGATGTTCTAGGATCACAATGGTCAAAGGGGGCTATGATGAGAAAGAAATGTATATACCAAACCAAGTATTGATCATTCTTGAATTCACAACATAATCTTCTAGCCTTGCCACAAAAGTACTAGAAAAAATATGGTCTAACTTTTATGGAAGTGGCTACCTTTTTTCAGGACTGATAATATGTATGTTATCCTAATTTTGTGGAGTCGAGCTGGTATCCTCTAATCCATTAATGTTAACATGAGTAGGCCTTCTTTATTATTTCATCTCTTGGCTTTTTCACAAGGAGCATTCCTTTGAGAGGAATGATTTGCATGCTGTGGCTTTTGTATATATCAACTTTCCTTGGGTTTACTTGTTTGTTTCTACTCCTTATTTGATTCTATTGCTTTTAAAATTTAGTTCAGATACTTTAGTTTTAGTTGTTGGGGCTTTCTTTTAGCACTGACAATTAGCTATCATAACTTGCCCTAATTTTGAGTCCTACTAACCTAGTTTGGCCATTCATGGATATATATATATATATATTTTTTATCCTTTCTATCTTTGGAACATGTACCTAATCTACCTAATCTATGGATGATTTTGTAACTTCTTGGTGTGCAGATCTTGCATATGATGGTGGAATGATTGTCTAGTTGATCTTGCAAACGTGACTATATGAAAGCATAATTTATTGCCTGCTCAGATTTTAGTAGTTCGCTGGCAATACTCTCAAGAGTCGATGGTTTTGGCGAGTATATATTCAAAAAGAAAAGAAACAAACAATTAAATTATGAGGACAAAATATATTAACAAAATATCAGATCTGATTTCCTATTAATAACAGATGATGTTATGCAATAAGAAAGATATTTGAAAATAAAATTCATCTTTTTGAAAGGGAAGGAATAGAGATTGTGAGAGCTTTCAGGTGCCATTTATAAGCAGCTTATTTGGATTAATATTCAAGGAAATTCCATGATTTGTAAGACAATCTCATTATTGGATAGTTTGAGCCATAATCGGCTGCATATGGAATTGCATATCCCTATGTTAAGAAATTCAATAGGTTAAATTATTAGTGTAGGTGAAGGTCTTGCATTCTGTTTGTGAAATCCTTCCTTCTGCCATTGGACAGTCATTATAAAGTTAAATTTGTCAAGTTTATCTAGTGGAAATAAATTCAACTATGTGTTTGTTATGCATGGAATCTATACATTTAATTTTAAATTGTTTGTTGGCCACATAATTTTGTTTTATGCTTGTTTGTAACATGTTTGATTCATATTTTTTGCTTGGTTATTTGTTTTGCTAAATGGCTTTCATACATAGTATTGTTGAACACATATCATAGCCAAGCATTTCAATTCAATTTCAAATGTTCAATATCAAAGCTTAAAACTTATTGCACAGTCCATAAAATTGTAGGGTCTTTTGCTACATATTTCGGATATTGAAGAGTTATGCTCACAATTTTCTTCAACAACTGTTATCATTGATCATTTTGGATTTTGCAAACCACCAATGTAAGTCAGATAGATCTATTGCTCTGTTAGCTATGCCCATTTAATTGTTTAGAAGGTTTTCTCTTGTTCCTGACATGTTTTGTCTTGGCAGGAATGGATTGGAAAATGAGGCATGGAGTAGGCTATTGGGGTTGTCCAAATTTCCTCAAGTGTGATTTCTTCTGTTATTCTTTTATAGCCTTTACTAATTTTCCATTCTAAAAAAATTAAGTTTATCAATGATTCATGGAAAAATTGTTTTGTAAAAGTACATCTAATATTGCATTTAAAATGAGCCCTAAATTCATTAGAGTTAAAAGTTTGATGGGCAATATGGTATTCCTTTGTAACCTGTACTTCTTTGGTGACTATTCAAATAATTTCATATAATTTCATGGCATGAATTTGTATTAATATTGAACAACAATAGAAACAAAACTATGGGATATCCCTATAAGATAAAAACTATCAAATGCCTGCATTTAGTCTATTTGTTTATATTATGGATGTCATTAGAGTCTATAGATTTATTGATTATCTACATGCACAAACAAATGTCTCATGATTCCGTAGCAGCTGCTTTGACTAAGCTAAGGCTAGTTAACATAATTCCCTCAGTAAACATTGAGAATTAACAAATATAATAGAGTGAATCTGGGTAGTTAAATCAAATTTATTACTTCAATTTAGAATCACAGTAAACAGACACAAAAAATGTTGAACAGCAGAAACAATATGCAAATTTGGTGGCACTTGCTCACCTGGGATGGATTACACCTGCAGATACAGCTGTAAAATTGGACTACTTACATAATGGTGGCTCTTTGTATTGCATTAACAAATTGAGGTTGAATTGATATATGTTTTAGGGTTTGCCTTTATTATATATTCAATAGGAATGGAAATCCTAATCCACCCATGATTTAACCAGTGATTAATCCTAGGTAGATGAAACATGACTTAAATAATTATGATAAAATGAAGGACTAGTGACAAACACTGTTAGAAATTAAAGTTAGTGCTCACATATATTAGAATAATAATGTGTGCTAAAATAAACGTGAGTTGTTATTACAACTCACGTAATTATCATGGGTATTAAATTTGTTATAGTTTATTTTGTTTGTTTATGAGTTGTTAAAACAACTCATCTATGTAAACATTGTAAAGGGAGTTGTTATAAGAGGTATAACAACTCTCCTGTAATATAGGATATGAAAAATCCTATATATATGTTTGAAATTCGTATTATGAGGTGTGTGAAGAAAAATGGAAGCACAATATATTTATGTGTGTAAATTTTTTATTTAGCCTACTACTATTTCTGCTCATTTTTCTCTCATGGTATCAGAGCTGGGCGTCCAAAAATTTCTTCCACTATCTGTTCAGTAAAATTGTGATATCTCTCTCAATTCTAAACGGAAATTAAAAATTAAAAATGTCATGGAAAACTGAGAACGAGTAGAATAAAACCCAGAAATTGTTTGAAAAAATTCTGAGTATTTTGTGAGCAGTTTGAGGCGGAAGTTGGACGGGATATCAATGCAGCATAAAAGTTCCAGCATCTGCTCTTAATGTCTCTTGATATGCTCTCAATTCAACCTTGCAAGGAGGAAGGTCGTGTTTGTGCATCCATGACTTCAAATCCACATCATTATGTGCCACGGTTTTCATCTGGCTTGCCCTCTCCGTCTGCTGGGACTTTGATGCCAGCGTTTACTATTACAACTTCTCTTATGGTTATGCTGGAAAGAGTACTGGAAAACGAGTCAATGGGTATGCCAGCATTTGATTCTTGGATTTTGTTAATAATTACATACATTTTGCCTGTGCTATCAAAAGAAACATCGATCTTGTTTTTATCAAAAGAAGAGGGGAACAATTTGGAATTCTCTGTGGGACTTGTCTCAGCTTCTTTTCATGTTGATAATTTTGTTGAATCTTAGCAATGTGGCTGTGGGATTGACTGTAATTCCCTTCTCAAGGGTGAAGTCTAGATTCAAAATTCACTTAGGATTAGGATTTTAGGGACTTTTTATTTTAAGTTTGGTTAAGACGAATATTATTGCTTATTTGATTTATAAAATCAATGTAAGAGAATGTAAAAGTGTCAAGTTATATATATATATATATATATATATAAATAAAAAATTGTTTAATTGTAATTGGACGCATTCTCGCTTGTACACGACGTCCATCTTTTGGGGGGAAGAATATGCTCTTTCCTCACAATTGACAAAATTGAACTTCAAGGAAAAACTTGCTAGGTAAGTAGCAAACCAAATGGAGGACGGAGGCATTGGAGGTTGGAGGTCAATCAGCGACCTCTTGTTAGTCATCAATGACGGGGCCGCATGCATGATATGGTGACAAGTGTACAATATGCAGTGTGTTTTTTTTCAGCTTTTCAGTGTGATGTGTGGATGCTGGAAAAATGATTGTATTGGAGAGCAGATGATTGCAAAGGTCCTTTGACTGTAGTGATCCTCCGATTGCTGTACTTCGTTGGAAGATGATCGGTCAGTGAATACATTCATTGGCAATGGTGATCATGTGCAACAAGATCTAGACAACAAGTTTAGGACAGTAGTATGCAACATGATATGATTCACTTTTCACTGTTCCTGGTTATGTGAATAAGTGGAAATTTCACATTGTGGGTAGGAATAATAACCAATGTTCCATTCCCATTTCGCACCAAAATGACTAAAGTCAAGGGCAGCTTCTAGTGGCAGTGGCGGTTGTCTATGCTGTTTGAGATTGAGTGGCAATGATTGATAACAGTGACTACAATTAAGAACATTGTGTTCTTATGGAATGTAATGTGAAACCTTTTCTAGTATGGGTTTTTCAGATTTCGGTTATTTAAAGTTGTTCCCCTAGCTTGAAATGGATGCCATCTTAATTTATTTGTTGACAATTGAGTAAGTTGGATTTGTGAATGTTTATGGTGTATGGTTATTCTCATGATTGATGTGGGCAAAGGCAAAAAGGGACGAGCTTCTTTATTTATGTTAAATTGTGTGATTAGTTGGATGCTCGGGCGTGGATTTCTCAATATTATTGGTGTTGTTTTGTGTATCTTTTCTCAGGGACATGAGGGTCCCTTTTATTTTATATTGGTGGGTGTTTTTTTAGTGCAAAGAATGATTTGTAGAGAGATTTAAACTTATTGTTGGAAGTATAGATGTTAATTTAATATTGTTTATGAGGCTCAATAATCTTAAAAGACCTTATCGCAACATTAATACTCCAGCCGCAACATACTGAGAAAGTTGCAATTAATAAGAAGAGTCGTTGTACCATACCAGTCCAAAATGAGGGTGACGTGGAGTCCTTGAATGGTCAAAAGGGAGGTGCGATTCTTTAGATTGTTTAATCTCACCATAGAAGTCGCTGCAGTTGTATTTGGTATGGCCATATATATAATATATGAATTGCAAATTACAGTAGTTGGTTCGTAGTTATAGAGGAAGCCGCCTTCTTGGAGGGAGTCAAAGGTGACATGGGTCTAATGAAAGGTTGGCCAGTCAAGATACAAGTTGCGACCAAGTTTCCTGTGGTCCATCAAAGTCATAAATTAGCACCCTTCCCTTCATGTGAGCCATAGTATATTTGTGAAGTTTGTTGTATGTATATTCAAGGAGACGTTAATTATTATTATTGTAGTTGTATGAAGAAGGTGGGACCCCATTGGGGGTGACATAGCAGACAAAAGGGAGTCTATTGATTTAACTAAGTACACAAGGAGTGCAGTTAAAGTCTTGAATATATATTGTAACTGGCCATACAAATTGGATGTGAGCCATACAAATAAAAAGGCAAGAGAACTGGCACAATTTCCTTGGGTTTGAAATATAATATTATTGTGAATGCCACTTGATAAATGTAAGAATATTTATGTTCACTAAAATCTATCTCTGTAATTTATTTGATGGTAATTGTTACCTACAATTTTCTATGCCTTTTACAATTGTAATTATTTTAAAAAGGCAAGAGAATTGGCGCAATTTCCATGGGTTTGAAATATAATATTATTGTGAATTCCACTTGATAAATGTAAGAATATTTATGTTGTTCACTGAAATCTATTTATGTTGTTCATTGATATCTATCTCTGTAATTTATTTGATGGTAATTGTTACCTACAATGTTCTATGCCTGTTAAAATTGTAATTATTTTGAACTTGGAAAATACTTTCTTGAGGACATATTGTGGAAAAATTGATTAAATGAATGTATGGTACAAAAACATTTACAAATCATTGATAACAATCTCAAAGCAGTGTATTGGAAAACTGTTTGACGAAATGTCTATGTTCATGGAATGGTGAAAATATTTTTTTTTGCATAGGAAATTAGCTCGAGATATTTCAGGAAGTGAAGAATAGGTATCCATCATTGTTCCTTTGAATTTTTGGGATGTGGGGATGCGATTTCTAGAATAGCAAAAATTTGCTTGAATTTTGGGGACAACTAGTTAAATAACTTAACTGAAATCTTAAAAAGTAAATATAATGCACCAATTTTGGAATGACAATCCTACCTTGTTTGGCTTTTTAGGGGTCTTTAGCATTTTTTCCCTTTAAAAGTTACCTTCATATTTTTATGCACTAAATAAAGCAAGCCATTAAGTCTTGAAAAAAGGAGATGTACCCTCCAAGTCCCCATGTCCCTGGAACGTCAAGGACCTCACTTAGATCCTTGGGAACCTATGTTCCACCAAGTTTCCGAGATGGGAGGACATAGGGACAGGGAGATGTGTTTCATGGATGGATTCTTTTGAGACCATTTTTGGGGACGGTAGGTGATGGCAAAGGGGATGGCTATATAAAATTTAGAAAAAATTTAAATTATAGGGAAATTTCAAATATTCATATGATAACAGTGATAATAATGGTAAGGCATTCATCATAATGACATATGACATACATTACAGAATCCTTAAAACACAACAATAGAGTTCACATGAGAGTCGAACAAATTAAATTTAATTACTTCCATAATTCATTGTCAATGTGCATATGATATAAAATTAAAAAATAGTAATACACCAAAATGCCCGAAGGCTACAAGTTTGCACTACAAATGTCAAAATGACAAATTCACAAAAACATAGTGATAGAAAAGTATGAGGGTGCTTCTAATCGGCATCTTTGAACATTGCATCAAAATTGGAGTCTGACTTTGAGTCACTGCCATTGAGGGGCTGCCTCATCTAATGGAACTCCAACCAATCCTTCCTTTGTCTCCTCGTCAATCTAGGTGGTGTCCTTTGGATCAACATCCCATCCTAAAGCTAGAGTTTGTTGATACTCTAAAATTTGACAATCCTGGAGTTGCAAAGCACTATGCATGATAACCAACTTTTTGCTCGTTGAAATATTCCGAGCCAATTTTTTTTCGTTTTTCAAATTACAAATTACAATCAATGCACTCGTTAAGGTTAGAAGATAAACCAAAACGTGCTGAAGTAACTCTAACCAGAATGTACACCAGGATCCCGATGTGGGCAAGGTGTGAGCATTGGTCAGAGGATCTTAAACAAATTGCTTATGCAGGAACTCTAACCAAGAATGGCGCCGATGATGGCGAGCATATGGTCAGAGGATCTTCTACACTAAATGCTGAAAGGGAACTCGACACCAAGTATGTGCTACCCAATCCAGTATGGAGTGAGGAGCGACCATATGGTGGAGTGTTACAAAGTACAATGCTTGAAAGAAATATTGAAAAGCTGAAAGTACTCAACACCCAGAATGTGCTTGCTAACCCAGAATGGGAAAGTAGCTACCATAGGGCGGAGATGTAACTATTACAATATAACTTCAAATGAAAGTGAGCATTACAAATCAGAATTGGACAAGCTTGATAATCACTGCCAGTACTACTGTCAGTTTACAAAATGAGAATCATTCGCCTGTCAAGAGCATAGAATCTGGAAAGATTAGCATTACAACATATTAAGGATTCCCCTTGGCTTGATTCAAGATGCCAAATCAATAACTCTCACAAGGACTGAAATAATACTTCTGATTTTCTCAAATCTGCACTTTAAGTTTAAAACCAGCAACCTATGAAATTACCCATATGCTCATATCTCACTTATAACTCACTCAAAAAGCATGAACTCTGATGCATAATATTCCTAGTATGATGGCGCTCAAGCTAGCAACCAAAAGCAGACTTAACATGCAACTATCACTCAATGCACAATTCCCAAGACAACTGAAAAGTATGGCCCAGCTGAAAGAGGCGATTTTCTTTTAAAAATTACAGCCTTCACTTAAAATTCTATAACCTTGGGAATAGGGTCGGCCTCTACAAACAGAAAGGATAAGACAATACCCAGAAGCAATATTCTTGTCTTTTTTGATTTATGAAAGAAAACTACAATCTGCTGTAACAAATAATGCAATTTCATGAAAAACTCTAATATGCAAAACTGAAACAAGGAAGCTACAAGCTGATTACAATGCACTAATCTCAAAGCAAACTCACAAACTAGACTAAATCACCACTAGTCGCTGTATTGCAAGCAAGAAGCGATGCCCGAGCTAGGAGGCCTTCATTCCCCGAAGCAGTTCCAGAGCCAAACCGGCAGCATAACAATACTGTAGACAAAAGATGCCCAAATGATGATCAAAGTCTTCCTTTTATAATTTCTCGTTGACTTCTCGAAACCCTAAACTCCCCTTCAAGTCAAAAACCCTAATCTCTTGCAAAGATGGCGTCCATTTCCTTCAAGCTCAATATTGACTTTTAAATAAAATCAATACTTTAATAAATGCATGCACTTTATAGCTTGATTTGACTTTGGGTAAAATATAAAATATAATATAATCTTTAATGAAGGCGCCACCCTCAAAAGACCACTTTTCAAAACAACATAAAGTCAATAGACTAGGCCAAGGGGGTCAATGTTAAAATATAACATTAAAACGTGACTTTTAATTAAATAGCTCAACTTATTTCTCCAACTGCGCCCCAAAGCCATAAATGAGCAAGCCAACAGATCAAACTGAAGCAGGAAGTCAACCATGCTGAACCCAACTGAAAACTGCCAAAAATAGAATTTACTAAAAATAGTAAATTCCAGAAAATGCTCAGAATGCCGAGATGAACATACCACTGCGAAGCTCTTTGAAAACCTAGAAAGAATCCGCCATTGAATCCACCAACTTCGAGCAAAGACATCCTTAAAAATAGGAAACCCTAATTTACCTTCCGACTAGCCTACGGGTCTCTGGAATAGGCCAACGGTCACTGAAAAGGTCAGGCTTGAGACGGGGACATTACACTTGTCTAGAGGTTAGCCTATTCCTCTTGATAGAGTGAATGAAGTATGTGGATGAATTCCTCTCTACAACAAAGGAACTAGCAACCAGTGAAAGGAGGCAAATTGCGAGTGTCCTCAACTCTGGTGTATCCTTGCCAGGCCATGTCCACCATCCAATAGGATCAATTTGAGCTAATGTAGCTCTATCTTTGCCCTTGAAGAGCACACGGGAAATATTGAGAGGGGGGGGGGTGAATCAGTATTTCAAAAGCTTTGAAACTTTAAACCAGATGAACCATAAATCAGAAATCAAAACAATCAAAGCAACATAAAACAAGATAAACACCATGAACATTGAGATTACGTGGAAAACCCTTTCGGGTAAAAAACCACGGCAAAATGTTGCTTTTATTTCTCCAAAGGGAACCAACCTTGTTTACATAAGTGAGCAGCAACCCACCGAGAGCACTAACTCTTTGAGAGCACCAACTCTCTTCGAAGCACCAACTTCAATCAATTGAAGCACCAACTCACTGAGAGCACCAACTCTCCTTCGAAGCACCAACTCCGAAAACACTGAAGCACCAACTTCAGACTTAAAGAACACTAAAACTGAACACAAAACTTCAAATATAATTTGAAAGCCTCGACTTCACCTCAATAGAAATTAACAACTTTTATGATCACCCTGTGAAGAAACATACACACTACTCCCTTAGGTGATTTTGAGTATGAAAACAATGCATACACCAAATACACTCACGTCCTTAGTCCTTTCAAATTCACTTTTCAACAACTTTGTCACTCCACACAAAAGCGCTGATAAACTTCCACAACCAATGCATTATTCTACATGGCTTCATCACATACTGCCCACACTCTGCTAAAGCAAATGTCACACAGACTCATCACATGCACCCATATCACACATATCACAGCTGAAGTAAATAAAGATAGCTCTCATAAAATGCAAATATTGTGACCTTCAAAGAAACAACAATATAAATTCTGAGTCGCCCAGCTGCCTCACCAACAATGACGTCCACCTCCAGAAATAACCGATTGCATAAAGATGGAAGATACCTTTCCTTCCAACAACTCTGTCTCCAAAGATAAAAAGCCTCCAAAAGAATCAAAGCATGAATATCTTTACACTCGGCCCATAAGTACTCACGGTACCTTCATACACTAAGTATGGAGATTGAATTACATACACACTCGTATTTTTTAACTCCGCCAAAAGATAGAAGTATCCCGATACATTTAGCCAGTCATCACGACTTCACCTTTAGACACATTCTATAGAAGTGATGGACATTTTAATCACATATATCTTCCACACCCCGTTCTGTATATGCCGTTATTTTTAGGAAGTATCACACAAAATCCATACACAAATTTTTTAAAAACCATTGACATTCATCAAAAGAATGCCTAACGATACACACATAGCCGGTCCTTTCTCAACGACAACAATAAAACATCCCTGTAACCTTAATAATACGATAAGAGAAAGTCATATCAAATTTAATGAATGCAATCCAAAATTGCCGCCTGATAAGAAACTGATCCTCATAAAATGAAACCGTCGCTTGATTAAAAGACAATCCCCATGAAAAGAGGATGAAGACAATAAAACCACCCTTCCATAAGGAATATGCGCTGACAGATATAGCAAAAATTGACTTCAATATGTAAAAATCAAGCCGCCACATGAAACTGTTTCCTATTATTTCAGAAGCATATCGATGCATGAAATAAAGTTGTCCATAAAGAATTTTGACAGGGATAGTAAAAGAGCCGCCCTCAAATTTTGAAGATTATTAAATTCCACGACAAGCCTTTTACCACATAAGCAAATAAATGTTGATTGATTTTTAGAAGGCATGATATTTCAAAGCACCATTAAAAACGTTACACGACTCTTGTTGAGGAAGCCCCATCACTTCAGAAACGTCTCTGGCAGAGAATAAATACGACTCAACAACCTTTTGAAAATAACATTCACCGTAATAAGGATTTGCCGCATAAGATAAGAAAGACTATAGATAGCGCTGCATAATGATTTTCTCAATACATACCTTCTTTTTTAACCTCCATCTGCATACTTCAAGTCGCTATCTAAATAAAGGGTGATTTGAATATACTTTAAAAGCCACAAAGGCCTGTAGCCGGCTCTGCCACACTTCCACGCACTCATGTTAAAGCTACGCACATCCTAAAACATCTGTTGACCCCTTCTAAAATCGTAGCAACACTAGTATACTTTTGGCTTAAGCCACCACCAAGAGATTTGATATTAAATTCAAACGCCTTATGGGTTACACGACACCTTATGAGTTTCATTAAATTCAAATGCATCTATAATCGACTTCAAGACAAAGACTTTTCAACTTGTTGAAGTGGCAAAGATGATTTGGCTTTTGATGATGATAAAGCAAATTGGCTGATAGCTGAAGCAACCAAGCAAACAGCTGATGCAAACACCCAACCAGCTCAAGCAGACAGGAAACCAGCTCAAGCAAGCAGGCAACCAGCTCAAGCAGGTAGACAAGTAGCTCAAACAAGCATCCAGATAGCTCAAGCAGCTCAATAAGACAAGCAAGTAGCTCAACCTTGACATCAATGACAAAATATTCTAACATGCCTTTGGTTTGTTGAATGTTAGACCATGAAGATTAGTAAAGGCAAGCCATTGTGTGCGAAGTAAACTCGACTCCTCAATTAAATACATCTTTCGAAGGGCTTTCATTAACCCTTAGTTCACCTCTTTGTCATCACAAGGAGGCAACCTACCAACTTTTGGTGCATGCCATTTGGGATTTAGAGCAAGGTTGCCATATGAAGCAAGGTGTTCATAGTGTTCCACTACCGCATCACAATGGGCTTAATGTGTTGCTCATAAAATCCCAAATCATGATCCCTATTACAAATTGCTCGCTTCATTTTTCCAAGCATCTTTTCAAATGTCTCATAAATCTCTCCAAGACTAAGAGTGTCCATATTAGCATATCTAATGTCATCCACAATAGATGAAATGAAGGAACAAATATATCTGCAAACAAAGATATGAAAAAGAAAATTAAAATCAGAAATTTATTAATAAAATCAGCAAGTTATTAAAAATCAATAATTTCTTACCTCATAGTGGACCACCAATCATCATTAAGTTTTTTTGTTTATTGCTTTTTCCTTCCACAATGTTTGCTACCATCTACTTCACTCTGAATTAACCATCATCAACTATAGAGCCTCTTGCACCTCAAGCATCCTCTCTAACAAAATAAAATAACTAGCATGCGTTGTCTCCACAGGTTTGAGGAATTCTTTCTTTGAAAATGTCTTGAAGAGAGCAAGTGAGGTGTGATAGTTGCAAATAAACATTTGAATATCTCTAGCTTCTATCACCACCTGTTGCACCCAATTATCTTCTCTATGTCTTTCAATGCATTGTTCAACGCATGAACACAACATGGGGTCCAAAAGATGTGCTTGTAAGCACCCTCCACCATCATGCAAATTAATTTGCACAGACGTGTCGAATTAGTGACTACCTGTACAACATTTGAGACCCCAACCTCCTCTATGGCATCTCTCAAAATATGAAATTGGAATTTTGCATCTTTGCACTTCCCATAACAATCAATAGCTCTAAGAAAATAAGAGCTAGCTGAACATGTGACTGTGATGATGATAAGCGGCCGATGTCTAATATTGGTCCACCCATCCATGACAATAGAGAAGCCCATCCTAATCCAACTTTGTCTAATGTCCTCCATCCCCAAACTCACCTTGGAATATTCTTTGTCAAGGAGGGTAAAGTGTAGCTTATGTTTTCCAAGGGGTGAATGAGGGACCAACAAAAGCTACATCTTTGAACATTTGTTTGAAGTAAGGAGAATGTGTTACATGGAATGGGATGGCATGGGCATAGAAAAATTTGGCAATGGAAGACTTTGCCACATCTAATGCATGCATGGTTAAGAAACCTGCAATTGCCCCTAGCTACTTATTAGTAATAGTCTTCCTTTTCCCTCTTGTGGAAACATCACCACTAACACTACCACTACCAACCATAGAGGGCATATGCATAGCTGATTGTGCAAATTATGTTGGCATTGACAACCCTTTAGACCTTAATTTCGCCTCATATGCAATCTATGACACTCTACCCTCTCATCCTCCTTTATCTCTTTACAAACCTTCACCCCTTGTCCTGTATAGCCCAATCGATGACAATAAACTCGTGTAGCTCCCTCTAAAATCAATTTTACAAATGCGACACGACCACACTCTAGTGCCCCTTGTGTTTTTCTTTTTATCTTTGTCTAGTGCTGTCACAAATTGTAATAAACTGCCCCCAAAATATTTGTAATGTCCCCTTTTGGGATCACCTTATATGTTGCCCTGAAATCAAAATTCCAAATGAAACCAATAGCAGATTGTAGTTAAAGATATAATTCCTACTTAAAATTGAGATGATGTAAGTCTGGTTATGGAAACTTGCAACCATGTTAGATGAATATGACAGACATAATCCATGAAATACATTTGGTTCCAAGTCTAAGAAAGATTATATATATCAATACAACAAGTCCCAAGGACTATGTGGGCTCAACCATAATGAGGAGGACATGATGAGGTGCCGCAAGTATCCTTCCCTAGGTCCAACAGCAGGACCCTATCCTCTGTGGCCTCATGTGGTTCTTAACCGATGGTCCTCTACCATCATCATGAGGTGGTGTACCTAGTGAGGACTTTACACAGTTCTCCATCATGCCAACCTCTCCTCTTATGATTGAAGACTTTTCTTTATTTACTTCAACAATTGATTCAATCAGGGATAGTTGGGAGGTTGCAATAGGGTGTCCTACTCACAGTTCTTCCTTTTTGCATAATAGGGTGTCCTACTCACAGTTCTCCCTTTTTGCATAATAGGGTGCCCTACTCATAGTTCTCCCTTTCGCAGTCCTGCTTCATCCCTTCATGACCAATTATTGCCAAATCAGGATCATATCACTGTTAATAATGTTGTACCCAGAACCAAAATTTTTGCTTCACTAAGGCATTTTGCTTAATTGAGTCTTAATCTTGTTAAAGTGTTGTCAAATGGTCGTTTTTGGGGTTTTCAAATATGGAGTTGGTGTCAGTACTATGTCAGTCTGTTACTGAAGAGATTTAAGAAAAATGAAAATCTGAACGAAAAACATCAAAATTTTCTATCTCTGGAGAAGGAAGCACATTCTGAAATAGGCGCCCTATCTTTTAGGGGCTCAGATCCTGTTTTTAGGGTTTGTCACCTCCAGCAGACATTTGTCCGGCATCACGCCGCTTCAAGCAGCGGAGCTATCGTAAGCTGGTCAAACGGACCTGTTTGTCTTCGAGCACGGAAGATACAGGCAAATCAAGCAGCGAAAGCGAGAATTGGCTAACACTGGAGAAAAGCCGCAGCCGAAAGGCTATTTTTTTGAGGTGCCGATGTAGGTTTTTGATGAATGCCACCCAGACGCTTTATTCACATTTGTTCGGTTTCGCGACGCATCCGGCGGTGAATCTGGAAGGCCTTCGAATTGAAGGTCAAACGTGGGGTTAAATCTTAGTCAAAATATCGAAGAAAGAGCAAAAGAGCACATTTTGAGAAAGGCGCCCAAGCTTTTCAGGCCTTTAATGCTTTCTTTCTGATGATTTCAGATGCCTAATGTGTCCGTGTTATGTTCAGCTTTCCGTTGCCTGTCTCCGTTAGATCAGAAGATGTCTTATCAGCCTACAGTCGAGGTTTTTATATTATTTTTGAGGTTTCCAAAAATGGCTAAGTCTGGAATGAAAAGAGCAACTTTTGAAAGGGGCGCTCTTGTTTTTCACCCCTCAGATGATGTTTTCTGGGGAAATGTGCCTTTGCAGTTGTCGTGCAGAATGATGTCAGCTTCGCAGTGAACCTGAGTTCCAGCCTTGAAAGTTAAGAAAATGAAAGTTATGAAGGATTTTATTTTTGCCTTCGTACGAGATGCAGAAGTCAAAATTTGACTAAGTCTGAGAAAAAGCGCAGCTTTTGAAAAAGGCGCTTGGATTTTTGAGCCTTTAGATGTCAGTTTTATGACGTGCAGTCTCAAGATAGCTTTTGATCAATTTTTATTCAGCTTTGCAATGCACCTGTCAGCCAGCCAATCGGAGAAGTCAGTCAACCAGTGTCAGAGGATGAATAGAGGTCCCGGCAGAGGTTTTAGCTTAATTTTCATGAAATTTGGCTAAGTCTGGAATTCGCCCAAGAGTTCAAAGTTGAATTTTCGAAAGTGAGTTGAATGGACGCCTTAACTGGAGTTCTGACTGCAGTTAGACTGAACGATTTCTGGGTTGTCATCTTCAGTTCATATATTGGCATGTGGAGTGATCTTTCAGTTTGCATGTCGAGTTAACTAGTTTGCATGTTCAGTTAACTACCTTGCATGTTGAGATAACTTAATTGCATGTTAACTTAACTGAAGATTATTACTAAATGTCAACTAAAGTATGCATGCATGGCGAATTTGGTCAAAATTGTGAAGATTTTAGTGAAGATGGCGCTTCATCAAATGTCAACTGAAGTTCAAAAGGGACGAGTTGAAGCATGAAGCATTATTTTGTGAAGCATGAAGCATATTTAGTGAAGTATGGCGAATTTGAAGTTGATAACTTCACTCATCAAAAGGGTCGCTATATTTAGTCTTTGAAAAGTGAAGCATGAATTGGTGAAGATGGCGCACTTTTCAAGGGAATGGCAACTTTAGTTTGAAAAGGATTGCTATATTTAGATTATATTTGATTAAAGCATGAAGTTGGCGCATTCTTGAAGGCCAAACTGAACTTCCAAAAGGGTCGCTATTTTTAGCATAATTATTGCATGAATATGGCGAATTCCTTATCTCATTCTTATTGTTAACTAAAGTTATCAAAAGGGCACGCCTTAGGTCAATTTGATGAATCCAAAGCAAGGTTGAAGATGGCGAACTTGATAAAGATGCTAACTGAAGCTAAAGTCGCATGATTGAGTTGAACTGAAGATTTGAAAGGCAAACCCTAATGCGTCCACTTATTGAGCTTGTTCGAGTTTCAGTTAACTATAATAAGAACCAATGAGAAGCCAAGCGCCATTTTTAATGCATGCTTTATTTAGTACGAATTTTCTTTGATGAAATTCTATATATTTCAAAGATGGCGTCCATTATTGCATCATCTTTTGCTCTGAAGCTTGTATTCTTTTGAGCGACCAGCAAGCTTAAGGTGATTCAGGTGTCCGTTTTCAGCGTTCTTCGAAGCTACGAGTTCAGATTGTTCAGAAGAAGTCAATTCTAGACTTTATTTCCACTTTGCATGCAGGTTTTATAAAGATTCAAAGAAGAGATTTGCAGATTTTTCAGAAGCAGAAAAGCAAAACATTCTATCTTCTGTCTTATTTCTTATATTTCTCACCTTAGGTACTTTCTTCGCATGCCAGAGTAATTCAACACATATTCAGAATCTGATCATCTGGGTTCTCATATTTCAGCATTTGCAACAAGACCCACTTCTTAGATTTTTTCGAGAAAATCGCCCCGTAGTCTTCATTCTGAAGCTCTGAGCCTTTTTCCGAGAATCTCTTTGCATGTGGGCTTAAATCACATTTTTTCGAGAATCCAGCTATCTGGGTTTGTTCAGAATTCAGTTGTGCACAAAACCCATGTTCCAGAATTTCTTCGAAAATTTCTCCTGTCAGAAGCTATTTTTAGCCTTGTTCAGAGTTTTTCAGAAAGTTCTTCAAGCATATTCGACTTTACAGTCAAAAGTCACCATTTTCAAAATGCAGTTCAATCTCATTGATTACAAGGTGAAATCAGTCCTTACACATAATTTCACCAAGACTTCAGATACGGACCTAAATCATGTTTATCCAGTGGTCAATCTGAGCAGTTTAGAAGGTGTTAGCAGCAATTCGATGAGGAATCTTGAGCGTTCCGGGTTGCTGGCAGCGACATCCATTCCAGTTACTATCTTCGATCTTGAGTTCGTACTTGCTTGTATTAAGCATTATGACTCGTCTTCACGACAGATCAAATCGGTTGATGGAAGAGTGGTTTGCAGTCTTAAGCCGAAGGACATAGAGAAATGTTTTGCTATTCCTCCTCGCTCAGATAACTTTACAGTTGTTCTTGAAGCCTGTGAGAAGATATGGGATGCTAATCATCAACGTTCACAGAGAAAAGTTGCTCAGAAATGGTTGACAATTAAGAAAACTAACTTGCCTAAGAAGGTTGGTCGTGGTGAATTTAAAGCGGAAGTTGCTGTTTTGATAACCTTACTCAACCGAGTTACCGGTCAATCAGATGCTAATACTTTTCGTCCATGGATGTTTTACCTGATTACCAGAATCCTTGATGGCACAGAGCATTTTGATTGGGCTATGTTGATTAGTGACTGCTTACATCAGCAGATTACTAACTTTCTCAAGTATCACGAGTTTCATATGATATCCTATTTGGTCTACTTGGTTGCATTTCAAGGTAGTTACAGACTTCTAAAAACCAATGGTACTCTCGGTGTTCAGCGTATTCATGAGTATTATCCACAGCTAGAGTTTTCTCAGTCTGAGCAGGATTTCCGAGTAGTGAATGATCACTTTTCCATGAGAACCATAAGAGATCTTGATGATGAGATGCATATTCGTATTTCAGCCGAGGCCAAATCAGCAATGGAAACTTGGGCAGATTGGTTCATACAGTTTCCTACTTTCACATACCTTCGAGTTTATGGTTATGTTGGAGAGCCTCTGATGTTGCCGAGATATCCGTCAGACAAGATAGTCTTTATGGAGTTCCTCAGGCAAATGCAGCATGTTCACTTCTGTCTTCGTAGTCGTCATAAGACTGCGGCAAATTTTCCATTCTCATTGGGAATTTTCACATGTGATGCGGCGACAGATGCTAGGCGTATGTCTACTGAGATAGAAAGGTTCAAATTCAAGCCTTATACTGAGAGACGTTCCTATGATCCTCTCGGGCATTATGCAAATCGGTTAGAGCGAGGGATTGCACATGCGCCAGCACTTGAAGATTTCTGGGCAAATTGTGAAGATGAATTCGAGGTTCGTCGTCGTCATTATTGTAGACTTACTGTTGGACAGCTCTCTGATTACTTGTCAGAAGATGTTGATGGTTTGTCCGACGATGATGGAGAAGTTCTTCTTAATTCTTATGTTAAGGATCAAGTTGCTAGGCAGCCACTTCGTTCACCTGATTGGTATGCTAAGGAGAATACTTCTATTGAAGAAGTTTCTAGATCAGTTATTAAGACTAGTAAGTTATTCTTGGAGCAAATGGACGCGTGATTTCTGGCAGCGAGCCGCCAAAGGATTTCTCGTCATTTGCCTTACTTCTAGAGCAAGAGTCCAAGGCTATTATCGCGCCCACCTCACGAAGGGGGTTAAGCTTCCGGTGGAAACCTTGAGGGAAGAGCTACTACGTGAGAGAGCGGCTGGAATTGAGAATATTCTGAGGTTCGGTGAACCGCGGTTATTAAAAGGCTGAGCCTCGCGTTTCTTCCCTAGTTCACCTCGCGTTCCGCACGGTGACATAGAATGTTTGAGACACCAATTCAAAGCGGAGTCGGGAGACGAAACCACCACAAGTTGATACATCGGGGACCCGTCTCTCCTCGGGTGAAATATTGTTATTCGGTCTTGTTGGCTCCGAAAAGTGCTTTGGGAAGGCAGTGAGCAAATCATACAATCTTAGTTTGTATGCGAGTTTGCACCTTCGAGAAAGAATCAAACAAAGGCCAAAGAAACAAGTGCACATTGAAAAGACTCCTGAATCAGAGATCGTTATTGAAGTTGCCGTGCCTCCAGAGGGTAAAAGCTTAGACGAGGTCGAAGTGGGTGACTTTACATTTACTAAGGCAAATCTTGGCAGGACCACACGAGAGACAAATGTAACTCTTCTTAAGATTGTTATCAATAATCTTGAAGAGCGTATCACGAAGGATGGAGAAGATAAGGCTTTACTCAAAGCTGAAAATAGTCAACTTCGTCAATACATTTCTGATCTTGTTCATGGGAATCCAAATAAAGCACCTGTTCTTCCTCAGAGCACACCTGCAGAACAACGAAAACTGGATCAGTTAGTCGGTCATGGTAGACTTGTGGACAACTGGATTGAAAGTTTAGTTGCTGCTGGTAAAACTCTTCTTGCAAATTTGTATCAGTTGAGAAGTGAGGCACATAAACTCCGTCAGGGTATTCAGTTGCTGGATATTGCAATTGCAGAGAGTTTGGCAAAGGATCGTGTTCTTGTATCTCAGTTATCAGTTGCATGCGATGCTTTGGAGGAGGTTGAAGATCAAGATAAAGTCTTCACTTGGAGAGAGCAGCACCTTCTCAGAACAGAAATATGTGAGAAGATCTCTACCAAGTTATTTTCACTGAAGGATGACGTGGTTAGAGTACTTGCACTTGTCAGTGGATTCGTTGTTCAAATTCCGTGTCATTATCTTCTCGAAGATGGCACGTATGTGGAGTTGGAAAAAGTTCAAACAGAATTCGAGAAGCTGATTTATGACAGCCTTGAAGGTGAACCTAGGGCGCCTAAATTAGAGAATGTTTCAGTGATTGCAGCCAGTTTGAGAAAGGCGACTGAAGAATGCAAAGATGGCATGCACACGATTCGCAAGTAAGTGGCGAAGGCAAAGCTTGGGCTGGAAATTATTTTTGGCATCAAAGTGCGGAATGACGGGGAAGTCGGTAGGTTCTTACAGTCGAAGTGTTAGACCGGAGGATTGACATGAGTGTCTGCCGGTTAGACGTCGCGGTTAATTTCTAGGAGTTGAGTCTTGAGCAGCGATTAACTTGACTTCCGGTCTTGATTCACTTACTGACTGCTTTAATGCTTATCTCATCTGGGAATTAACAACAAGGGGTTCGGGGTTAAGGTTTTTCCAGTTAGCGAAGGTGAGTGGCCGGTTCAGCTTTTCGCTTTGTCGGGTACATGCTTTGTTGTCCAGTCAGGTTATTTACCGGAGTTAAAGTGGGAAGTTGCCAGGTTAGCGTATAGTTTACTATTAGGGTTAAGGGCACCGGCATGCATTACCAGGCGTAGTCGAACTCAAAGGTGATTTTGGGGATTACACGCCTTGCTGATGCCATAAATCAGAGCTTTTGCTCATTTGTAAATAACTTTGCTTGAGAGAAATATGCGCCTGCTTGCCTCAATACCGTTCATGCGTCTTTGCTATTACAATTAATTGTTATGCCACATAGGGTTTCAAGAGATTGTAATGGTGAATTCTTTCCATAGTTTAGATAAATCTGTCTTGTGAATCTTTTATTGTTATGATCAAGCGTTATGCCACACAGGGTTTCATAAGATTGTCATGATAAAACCGTTTTGTGAAGTATTTACTATGCTGATCAAGTGTTATGCCACATAGGGTTTCATAAGATTATCATGGTAAATCTTCTCATAGTTTAGATAAATCTGTTTTGTGAATTCTTTTGTCATTACGATCAAGTGTTATGCCACACAGGGTTTCATAAAGATCTTAATGATAAAAGCCGTTTAGTAAGTCTTTACTGTTATGATCAAGTGTTATGCCACATAGGGTTTCATAAGATTGTCATGGTAAATTCTTAAATCTGTTTTGTGCCCAATAAGCTGGTTTAGATTGAGATGATAGTTGCCCCACCTTGCCTTCAAGTAGAGAATCTAAACATGTTTATCGTCAGTTAGTCATAACCTTGCTCCGTTTCCTCATGCTCTGATTTTCTTGAGGAGATTGGATAGATTAGTTTAGTTGTAGTTGATAGATCTGCGAAACCAGAGAAAACTCAGCTGCAGCATTATGAAGTTCTTCAGAAGTCTTGTGCCTCACCGGCTGAAACAAAAAGATAGGATTTAGTTTAGTTTATTTCCCTTGCAATTACTTTTGTCAAGCAAAACGAGGGAGCTTCCCCTCCTAATTTGAAGAGCACTCATTGCGTAGTGTGCATAGGCTGTTCGTATCAACTCTTACTCCAGAGGTGCTACTTCTTATGCCAACAAGAATTGCTATTGAATTTTACCAATAGAACTAATCACATACATAAAGATATTTGTTTGAACAACAAATATAGAGATAAGAATAGTGTATGCTTTGACCTTTATTGAAACATGATTGGGCATTAAAGAAACGGTAAATTTGGAGACACCAATATGCAAATATCACTTCCTTATGCTTGAACGGGATTATTAAAACTGTATCAATGTCTCAAGGGTGTGACAAATCTACACGGGTTGCATTGAATATTAAGCTTATGCTCTGTCATGTTCTTTGTATACAAATGTAGGCTCCGCTTCCACTAAAAGGTCCTGTCTCCACACAAGCTGTCAGTTGATTTGTTGGCTCCAACAACTCAATAGTCTTCAAAGCTCACAAAACGACAACCTTAATAGCCACAGTAGCAAAAAATTTCATAGTAAATGCACACTCTTGACAAATACATGAAATTGTTTTCTCTTGTAGAACCTAGTTTGAAGATCATGACTCTTGCTTATGCGGGTGAGTCTCGCGGCAAGATAAATTACTGGCAATTAATTCGAACTCCAGTATTATATTCTTCCCGTCACCTCTGGCCACGAGCTTAAGATCAAATTCCCGTCAATGACACCGCTAGCCATACCATCCGTTATTTCTCATCTGCGTCTACAACCGATGATTCTTCCGTTTTTTAACAGAGGTCTCCCGGAAAGTGTTCTACAACTTTGTTCATCTTTGGCGAACCATTAGCAATGTCATATCAAACCGGTATCCTATTCATAAGAAACTCTGGCACTAGTCCGATCAGTTCTCATTAGCCATCCTCACAATATCCTGCGAATTGAATGCTTCAGTTGACTCAATAAAAAACACAACACCACTTATTTAATTATGATAAATCATTCGATGAATCTCTTTACCCAGAGTACATCTTTTAGCACCGTAGGTAACCAAAGTCTCCACAGAAAATCACGTCCTTTGTAGAGTCCCAAAGTTCAGACCTACCAAAAAATTCAACTCTGCATAAACTTCCCAAAATCACCTCCAGTCACGCTATACTTCCAAAGTGTAACTCCTAGGTGTTACACTCGCAATTTCTTGAAATTTATTCTTTAATTTTAATAAACTCCTGTAGCTTTAGAATATTCCCCTAACGAATAAAAAAGATTTATTTTAATCTTAAAACACCTGATATCCCCTTAAGAGTAAATTAATGCTTTATTGAAAGCAAATATTATAAAAGCATTAATTAATTTATTTATATATTTTGTCAATTCCTAAGGGGGACATTACATGTTCCACCAATCACTTGGACATGCTTATCTTATTGTTAATTGATCTTTATTAATTTTTTTGCCTGTTGTATTTTTAGTTTTTCTACATGGAATCATACAAGACCACAAAGTTATACTTAGTAATTTCTTCTTCGATATTTCATTAACGTGTTGTACAAGAAGCCTCTTGTGAAATGATGCAACTATGTTTGGCCTGAAAGGATCCACATGGGGATATACTTACATTGTTGGGTCTTATGTCTATCTACTCACCTTTTTTACCAAAAAGATTCCATCTTATTAATCCATGTGTAGTGTCATAGTTACTTAATAGTACAAGTGTTTCAAACATAGTTGCTAGGAGATTGGTATTGGTACTGGTACGGGAGACTGGTACCGGTATTGGTACGACTTTTTTTGAAAATAGGAGACGGGGGGTACTTGGAGACGTCATCTTTTTTTAATATAAATAAAAACTAATAAATTAATAATTTGTAGAAAATATCATGACATTATAAATTTTTTTACATTATAATTTTTTAATGCTTTAAATTTCACGGGAGATGCCAAAATTTCTGTCGGGAGACAGCATGTCAAGTTTCCATGCTGCTAGAGGCGTTTTCGGGGATGTCTCCGGTGTCGAAGACGCGTACCAATCTCTGAGACGCATCTTGGGGGGCAGGAGATGCGTCTCCTGACAATTATGGTTTTAGAATGATGACTCCCTATGACAATTTTGAAATGATTATAAACCTAAAATCTTAGGTCAATCTCATTTGCCAATTTTTGGTGAAAAGATCTTGAACTTTATATAATATGAATCACAAAATACTGTAGAAGGCATAAACATGATCAGCTTTTGATTTTTTTAATGTCTAATGTCTAAAAGTTAAATATTTCCTTAATATTGCAGTGTTTTTTGCATCATTCCACTTCATGTGGAAAACCATTTCTTTAGGTTTAACAGACCTTCAAAAATCTTTTCTTTGAGCAAACAAATTCAACCAATTTCTTTCCACAGCTTCCAGCTATGTTTTATTTTTGTGCTATCTTAACTGGGATTTTCAAATTTACAAGACATTTAAGCTTCCTTAAATCTCTCTCTTTTTTATGCATTTGGTATTTCTGCAGTGTTGATATCAAGTCAATCTTAAAACACTTGTACAGAGAATCCATTTGAATCTGAGAAACACTTGTATAAGTGTTGCCTGTCTTTGGATAAAGGGTATCCTCTTGAGTGCTTTTGCACCCTTACATAACTCAATTCTCTCTCGAGAATATTCTATAGGGTTAAAGTAATTAAGATTAACCAGCAAACAAACTTGACTACTTCACAATTACGAAACAAATGTACTAATGTACAATGCTGATCATGAATGATGAGCGCAATTAATTGAATACTTGACTCTTAAGGTGCTAATTAGGAAGGATCCTTACAAGAATTTACTACCTTGCATAACTGATGATACGTTAGGGGGAGAGAATGTGTGTTGATTGTTAAATGAGTTTTACATTTATACTGGAACCCCTGAGTGACGTTTAATTATACATTAAAATTCAACTCTTGTTTATGATGGTCTCATAAAATTTAATGCATCATTAGCACATAGAAAAATATCAAAACCCTAATTGTGTTCTCATCAATTTAAGTTAATGTTTTTGCTCTATTCATAAGAATTTTTTAATTGAATTACATGTATAAAATGACATAATGATCCAAAATCCATAAAATTGGTGGATGAATGCAAGCATGAAAAGGAGATAATAATCATTGCCAATAGTTTGATAAAATAGACTAATGAATTGCACAATACAAAATACAGAGAAATTTAATACAAGTGTGTTGATTGACACAGGATGACAGCAGGTTTATTGCATGCAATTTATTTCCTTATTTATCTCCTCAATTGAAGAGAAAGAAAGATCATGGTAAGTGGTTGCTACACCTTATTCTGTTTACATGTTGGCTATCAGGATGTATTGTGGAGTAGATGTAATGTTAGTTATTGTTAACTGAACTTTTTGCTGGATAACAAGTAAATGCTAAAATGCACAACTAGTAAGAGGGAGTGGTTAATTGTACGATACATAAATGTACACTGTTCCTTCAATAGATTACTTATAGGAGAGTTTTTAAAATACCATTTCTATTTCTTTGAAGTAGTCAGCCTAGATGGTTTTGAGCCAAGGGCTTTTAAATGTCATGCTATTGGACCTGCAGCTATCGTGTAGAAAAATATAGCTAATGTTTAGTCTTTTCTGAATACTTTTTCTGTTGGACAATTTGCATAAAAAAGTAGAAAATATTATGACTAAAAATGGTAGAAATGGTGGAAAATGTAACTAGATTGTCTTGTCGAACTTTTGAAAAAGAGAGAATATCAATTGTTCTTATATCAATGAATTTACTATCAATAAGAATCATTTTAATTCAAGGATTGCCATTTTTAAATTAATAAGATCTAGATTGTCAACTAAATCAAAACATATCAAATGTAGAGAAAGAATCAAAACATGCACAAACAAGATGTTCATTAGGAGTGACATATGCTTCTACATAAAATTTAATTGATCATCGAAAGAATAATTAGAATTGGAATAGTGGATACCCTAAGAGACTAAGCCCTAAAATATAGAGAAGTAACTAGTTGTGTGAGGAATACAAAACATAGAAGCAAACGAGGAGACCTCTTTCCAGTCTTTGCTAATGTCAGAAGTGGCATCTCTGTCAATGACAATTATTAGTACTTCAAGAGTATCATGTTTTAGTTTGTAAGAACCTGAGAAAACAATCCCTAGGGGTATCGGATTATCCCTATACAATTTAGAAGTTGAATCTTTTATGGCATTTAATGCCAAAGAGCCTGGAGCTGAACCAAACAATCAAGATTGTTACATGCTTGTGCTGGTAGAAATGTCAGCTGGAGCAGAATTAAATTAATAAGACTCTCACAGCCATATGCTGGTATAAGTATCAACTATTATTGAAGTTTTGATCTGGGAGATAGACAATTTAGGACCCACATCTTCAAACTCTCATTCCAATTCACCCTTTAACTTTGTAATAAGTAACACAAATGATGAGCTTAACTAGTTTTCCTGGTTTTCCTATGTTAATAATTTTCCCTCTAGCTAGGCTAATTCCATGAGTCAGAATAATTTTGTTTCTGTTTCCTTGCCAAGTATTATCCAAATCATAGTTCCAAGACTCACTAGGAATTGCCTAGACTCAGCAACTCTTGAGGCAGGCAACCTCAAACGAGTCTGGGAGACTTGGCAATTGGGTACTCGCTAGGCTCGCTGGACTCGCAGAGTCTAGGTGAGTCCTGATGGGAAGACTTGGTCGCAGCTGAGATTGACAAAAACAATAAAGAACATAAAAAAGCAACTCACTCAAAAGGTTTTGTCTTATATTTGTCTCCACTCTAAAAGCAACTTCATTTCATTTTCAAGCCAAAGGAGAAGGAAAAAAGAGAGTTTTGAGCCAAAATCAGATTGCATTGAAGGGACACCAACAAGGAGATTGAGCAAAAATCGGTGGTTGAATCACGTTTGAGTAGGTTTGTAGCTACTTTTGATGCACCTAGAGAGTCTACAAAGGATTGGGAAGAGCTCACCATTGATTTCAAACAAGATTTAAGAGGTAAGTTTGTATTTTGAATGCTTTTTTTTTAAGAAAAAATCCATTTCTCTTTTACATTCTTTTTTATTTTTTCTTTTTCCTATTTTCTTTTAGTGGACCAAAAAACAAACCCTAGGTGTCTTTAATTTTTGTTGAACAAAGCCTAGGTGTTTTTGTAAAAAAAACATAGTTTTATAGTTGCAAACCTTAGATTTTTAATATTAGTTTAATTATAAACCACAATTTTTTTTCTTCTATTTATATGTTATTGCAAAATTCTTTAGATTTATAAATTGTTTTTATCATAATGTTCAAAACCCTAGTTAGAAGGGACCCTTGTTGGAAACATGCTATTGTTGGGAAAAAGAAATGAGAGATAATTTGTTTTCATTGCAAACAAATTATGCTTGGGGGAGGCACTAATAGAATAAAATACCATCTTGCACATATATCACGCTGAGATACTAAACCATACCCACATGTGCCTGTTGATGTTATGTGTGAAGTGCAAGTTCTATTAGAAACCTTTGAGCAGAAAAAACTAACTAAAGAAGAGGCAAAGAGAGGAGATGACAGCCATTGGTGGAGCTGGAGAGTCTTCTTCTTCCATTCCTCCATTTTGTCCATCTTCGAGTAATGGAAGTGGCAATGGTAGTGTTAGCATTGGGCCCAGAGTTTGTGCATCTAGGTTAGATTCATATATTTTGCCACACACTTCTTTGGGTTCCCAATCGTCACTTGAGAGCTTAGGTTGGGACAAAGATAAGCGTGATATAGCTAAAAGTGCAATTGGAGACTTTTGGTTCTATTGCACCATTCCATTCCATGCAGCCAGGTAATTTTTCATTTTGTGTTGTTTTAAAATATATGGCTTGATTCTGTCTCACTAGATCCACAATCAAATTGGATGACCGAGGTTGAGGATTCTATCTTTAGTGATGAGGACCTTGATTGGGTTGACCAACTGGATAGAGAGGTAGAGGTAGTAGCCATGGAAAATGAGGAGGATAGAGCACGAGCAAACACCTTTGATGTTGGTGTGAGTGTCGTTGAGACATAAGTAGATATCATGGCTGGATCATCATCCAAAACCTATCTTAAATGCCCCTACATGAGGGTCAAGTAATGCACATTGTAGGCTCTTCTGAGCCATATAATTCTAGTTTTTGTTTTAATATTTGCTTTGAACTTTTGATGCCACGGATTTCATATTTCATGAGTTTTGTATACATTTTACAATATTTATATATCTAAATGTATTATTTCCTTCAACTAAAATTTGCATTTATACTTGTGTGATTAATGTATGTGATTAAAGTAGCTTCTGTTTGATGAGGTTGTTGTGTCTTTAAGGTTTATTTATTAAAGGGTGCATGAAACAAGTTTTAAATCCTTAAAAATCTTTGGATATCATGGGCTTTTCAATTTGCCAAGTTTGGGCGTTGAGTCCTAGTCGGGGTCAAAAATCAGCTTGCCAAGTTTGAGGTTAGTCTGAGTCTTGTAACACTGATCCAAACATCCTCCAATGCCCCTTTCATCATCATCACCAACAATAGATCCAATGTAGAATAAGCCTCAAAATTAGATTATAATAATAGTACTACCTGTAACAAAGTTTGAAGGCTAAACTTAATACTTAAGAGGATTACAATTAGAGGATGGAATAACTCAAACAATATTGTAAAATTGTCCATGAAAAACTTGATGGGCCAATACTAAGTATGCTCCAAAAAGTTTTCGGCTTTACGATTGCCTATCACAAAATCAACAATGAAAGCTAGTTGTGAACATTGAGAGCGTTATAATCATCTACCGAGGAATATTGTGGAAAAATTATACAAGATTGCTCCACAATAAATAGAAAGGCCAATCCACAAAAATGCAAGATCACTTAGGCAAAGAATCAAGTGTTAAAAACTTAAACTAATAATAGAATTTTTGGAAAGACTTGGGTTAAGAAGAAATGACAATCCTAAATGCTTTGGGCCTGATCATATTGCATAGCACAGGATAAATAAAGAACTTATCTTGTTGAATTCAGACAAGGGAAACACGACAATGGTTTTTGACTATGGAAATAAGTAGAGAAGATGAAAGACCACTTTGAGAATAGTGGCACCTAAAAATAGGCTCAAAAAGACACATTGAATAAAGTTTCTTTAAAGGAGGAGAAAACTTATGGAAGTATCATATCTAAGCAACAAACTTAAGTATAGGTTCAAATGTAAAATACTTGTTAAGCCCAAAATATGTGAAGTTCCCGAAATACACAAACTTGGTGTGCCTCTAGGATTTTTAGTAGATGTGATCAATTCTTCCATATACAACTTAGCTACGTAGCAAAGAAATTGGAACATTTCATGGAAGATTGTAATGATCCCAACTGTTTTTATTTTTATGGGTTTGAGATTTGTTTGATAGAACAAAGACAATCTGATTTTTTTTTTCCTTTTCTAGTTTGATAGTTGTGTGATTAAATGCAAGCTGCTATTGTGTTTACTGAATTTTATGCTTTGTTTTATGTGAGCTCAAATCGCTAAAATTTGATAAGTTGACTAATTTCATAGAATACGAAACAAGGGTGTTGTTTTACTAAGAAGATTTAAATAAGCACTTTATTAAATACTTAGACTAATCTGTATACAAATAAACAGACCCAATGTCTGACCTTAGTGATGGTGGAGGCCGTTGTATCTCCTCTATTAATAGATGTCTAGACTTCATTGCTCTTCAACATCAAATTTCATCTTCCAATACTATTGTGGATGGAGAATGTCTTCCATAGACATCCAACCAGCAAAAATATGCCCTCTAAATTCGTCCAGTAGCAAACGTGGTTGGTTTCGCCTTCCTTTTCATTCACATGCCTCAATCTACACATAGTTACTGTTGTATAATCGTGTCTAGGGTTTTTAATTGCGTTCTAGAATTGGCGGCATAGTTTTAATGGTGGAAATCTTAACGAACTCACACTCTAATATTTCTATGCATAGGTGTTAGGGCCTCGACAAGATAAGGAGCAAATTACACCCTAACTATGGGCATTACAATGATGAAAAGAGCTGAAAATCCATATTGATACCTGTGATTGCCTCCACGTCTTCCCAAAATCTTTGAAGTTTCCTTTCAATAGGACGCAACGAGGTTATGTCGCAATTTAACCTCCATGAATTTCCATTTTCCTTCACACAACCTGCATACTTGAACTTCTATAACTTTTGTCTGATTAATCCCATTGAATTCAAACTGTTGAAGTAAATTCTAATATTGAAATCTTCAAATAAAATTTCCAACCAATGGTGACTTTTGGATGAAATCGCTTGATTGACTAGGTGGGTTTTCGGCCATGAAATTAATTATTGCAAGGATTTTTGTCCTTTGGCTGTAAAATCCAAGCCCTTTGAGAAGCCAAGGTTTGAAGAAGCTTTCACAATAAAATATTTGCATGAGACTCCCCATTCTTTCCAAAACACCTTTTTATATTGTTTCCTACACTTTTAAATTCCTTGCTCAAAGTGATCTAATATTTTATCATTATATTTTGGGCTTCGACAAAAGTCACTTATAAATTAGTTAAATATAAGTCGTTCAAAAATTAACTTTATTTTAACAACTTCATTTACATAATTAATTATTCCCTTATTTTTAATTTCCCAAATAGCCTATAGGAACAATAGGCTAAAGGCCTTTGTCAACGCTTAGGCGGCCGAAGGGGATACTACAAAGACCTAGTTGCATATTGAGAATTTCACAATTTTCTCAAATAAAATAAAGGATATAAGGTTGGAAGAACAAGACATACTGGTAAATTTTGATGTAGTCTCATTGTTCACAAGATTCTCTTGGAGAAGGCCATAAATGCAATGAGTGAGAACCTTTGTGTCTCTAAGTTTTCTAGGCATGGGGATGTGGTTTTAGGGATGTCAAAAGTCATCCTAATTTTCGTGGACAATTTGGTGAATGACTACTAAAATAAATCAAATAAATTAAATTCAGTTAAAAATTAAGAAATTAAATACAATGGAATTTGCAATGACAAACCTCCCTCTTTTAGCTTTTTAGAGGGTTTTAGCATTTTTTCTTTAAAAACTTACATTTTGATTTTTTTTATGCACCAAATGGAGTAGGCTGTCCATTCCTAAGAAAAGGGGACATTTCCTCAATTACCCAAGTTGTCAAGAAGTTGGGATGTCGGCCCAATCCTTGAGGACATGGCCATGGAACATTGGTGAAATCACAAACAATGAAACTACAAAGATTGTTGTGTTTTGTGTAAGGTCTACATATTTAAGATTCTAAGGTAAATTTTATTAACAAAAAGAAGGTTGTCATGGGCTCACCACTCTTGGCTAGAGTAGCTTGTTTGTTCGTCGAAAAGTTTGAAGGAAACACAATTATTTCCGTGCCTTTAAACTCATGTGGTGGTATTGAGATATTGATGAAAATAACACAAGTTGCCCTCACAACTCGATGCTCTAGGTATAAGGGGCTGCGAGTTCCAAGGCCAATGACCTTGAGTGTTGAAGTATTTGAACGAATTGCAATGTGAGTTCCAATGTTTTCCTTGGGGATGTAATTCAGTTTTAGGGGTCACAAAACTAATCTGCATTGGGATTGTGTGTGGATTTATGGGATGATGCAAGAAGGCTTTGCCTTAGTACTTGGTGCAGTCTGGTAAGTTTAGCATTTAATTTTTTGGACTTGAGTTGGACTCATGTGCTAAGATAAAAGGAGGTCAAGTTATCTTGTGGATTGAAATGGTTGTGTGCTGGATAATTTGAGCAACATTAATATTTGGAGCCATCTTGGTGGTGTGTTGTCAAAGAGGATTGTTGGATGTGTATTCATCCATTGCTGTTTTACATAGGAACTTGGACAAGCCAAAGACCTTAGAATTGCCAAGTCTATATAAAGCGAGACATTTCATTATGTGATCAAGTTGGTTGTGATCATGTTGTGTAAGAGCATTGCGAGGACACTACATTGTGCAAGCAAGAGGATTTTGCGAGACACCATATGAGCATGGTTATGAGGTACCTATTTGGCATGAAGGTAGTGAATTCCAGATTTTGATTTTGGATTGCTTTGTGTAGAGCTGAAGGGTCCTTGGGGTAGTGGTGTTTCCTTGTAAATTGTTATGAGCATTTTCGGCAAAGATTGACTCAAATTCATTGGGTTTGTGGGATAGCATTCAATTGTGTATTGGACTTTGTTGTAATAAGTCAAGAGCTCAATTTTGGAATCGATAAAGAAGCTATATGTACCCCAAAGTGAATGTGTCATTTGCATTGTTGTGTGTTTGAAATTTAAGTGTTGTGAGTAGAATAGTTCATAGGACTAACAAAATGTGGTGTAGTCCATCTTAGCAGATGAACTTGATCTTCGGAGGTGAGTTAAGTGTTCATAGGCTTGGTGCCATGTGAGGTTAAAACTTTGGCCTCATGATTGTGGGTATTATATCTGTGCTAAGAGTTGTCTACCATTTTGTTTGTTTTGCCAAACACTTATTCAACTTTGTGGAGAAGTCATGGCCCACATAATAGAAATTGAGAGAATGGAAGGATAGGTTTTAGAACAAGAAGACTTTGAGGCTACACTCATTAGATGAGGGTGCCATCGGGGTATTCCTTGGACTTGTCAAAGGGTTGAAGAAATTGATGTTCGGTTGACAAGACTTGAGGCCTTTGATTTGAATCAAAAAGTAGATATGTTGGAAATTAAGACCAGTTATCTCAATGTTGTAATTAGTATGGGTGCTCGGGAGAGGAAATTGTTGTAGGAAGATTTGGCTTTTGTCAAGTCGCTACTCACTCAAGGAGGCTTTTTGGTGGCCCCAAAGGTGAAAGAGCCAAATACATATGTGGCCAACAAGATGGTAAAGTGTTGGAGAATTTCTTCTGGGACATGGACAAGTACTTGTCCAATTTGAATGGATTTTTAGATAAAGCCATTCTAAAGATTGTCCCAACATTCCTAACTAGAAGTGCAAATCTTGAGCTAAGGATTTGAAGGGAGGGGATCCCCTGGAAAAGATTGATAATTGGAAGGAATTTAAGGGCATGCTTAGATAGCAG
>VDFB02049894.1:0-11646 GCA_007258455.2 Sequoia sempervirens
GATTAGAGCTTCATATTCAACAATGTTGTTTGTGCATGGGAATACTAGCCTGAATGACTTCGAAATGTAATCAGCTTGAGGGGTGACAAAGAGGATACCTACACCAAATCCATTGTAGTAAATGACCCATCAAAATATAGTGTCCATGTATCCATTTCTGAGTCTGTGAGGACTCCTTCATTAGGAAACTTTGCTACTAATGGATATGCATCTACTAGAGGTGCATCAACCAATTTGTCTTCTATTACTTGCCCCTTGATTGCCTTATGGTCCACATATTCTATGTCAAACTTGATAAGTAGCATAACCCACTTGGCCATATGGCCAATTAATGACGTTCTTGATAATAGATATTTGAATGGGTCAAATTTTGATATTAGCTTGATAGAATGACTAAGCATATAGTGACACAGCTTCTATAAATTGAAAACAACTGTTAAGCAAGCTTTTTCCATGGGTAATAATTAAGCTCATAGCCCACAAGTGTACAAATGATGTAATAGATGGCACGTTCTTTAGAAAACTCATCATGTTGGGATAACAATTCCCCTAGTACAACTAATGTGGCTGAAATATATAGCAGTAGTGACTTACCTAGAATAGGAGGCATTAAAATGGGAAGATTGGCTAGGTACTCCTTGATCTTGTTGAAACATTGTTGACACTTTGGATCCCATTTCAAATTTATGTCCTTATGCAAGAGGTGTGTAAATGACTGGCATTTATCAACAAGTTGGGTGATGAAGTGTTTGATAGACTGTAATTTTCCTTGCAAACTTCTTAACTGCTTGAGATTTATGGGAGGGGGCATTTCCATTATAGCCTTAACTTTTGTTAGATCCGCTTTGATACCCCTTCTAGATACAATGAAACCTAAAAAATTTCCATACGTGACACCAAACACACAATTCTTTGGATTTAAGCACAACTTATACTGTTCTAACCGCTTAAAGATTTTCCTCAGGATCTTGGGATGATCTTCTCTGGTCTTTGACTTCCCCAATAGGTCATCAACGTAGTATTTCATGATAATGTGGATGAGATCATGAAATATGACAGTCATTTCTTGTTGATAGGTTTCCCCCACATTCTTCAGACCAAATGGCATGACATTGTAACAGAAAGTGCCTCAGGGGGTGTTGAAAGCAGTCTTGTGTTTATCTTCAAGTGCAATTCTAATATGATTATAGCTAGAAAAGCCATCCATGAGGGATAGCATAGCATGTCCTGTTGTGAAATCTACCAACATGTCAATATTAGGAAGTGAGAAATCATCTTTCAAGAAAGATTTATTAAGATCCCAGAAATCTGTATAGATTCTAATGTTCCCATTAGGTTTTTCCACATGTAATATATTAGATATCCAATTGAAGTAATCAATAGGTCTGATGAATCTAGCCTCTAATAGTTTTTCATGTTCTTTCTTAACAAGTAGGGCCACTTGGGGATGAATTTTCCTGAGCTTTTGTTTAACTAGTTTTACATTTGGATGGAAATCAAGATGGTGTACAACTAATGTGGGATCCAATTCTGGAATATCTAAATAATACCAAGCAAAATTAATGATACCTTCTTTTAGCAGGTTGACAATGATGGGATACTCTTCCTCAGATAATGACTTGGCCACATAAGTGATATTGTGTTTGTCTTTTGTGCCTAGATCAACTTCTTGTGTCTCTTCAATAAGGACCGAAGACCATTTAGATAAATGAGCTCTGACAAGGGGAGGATGAACATCCCTATCCTCTAGCGCCTCATCAAGTTTTTCACTAGCGGATACACCCTTTATTTTTACTTTTGATGAGTCAAGAAGTGCCTTGGGGAGGTTTTCACTAGATGACTCTTTCTTGCTTTGTTTCTTTTTTCTTTTTTGGTTAGGGTGTTCATCTTCCCCCAATCCCATAATATGTACATAAGCATCCTCCAAAGGAAAAATTTCTACAGGTGTGCTCCCTCATAGGTCCCAATCAATAAGGTTAGGGTGATGGAGTGAAAGGTTGATGGGAAATATTGAGGTGGAATCGAAGAGGGAAGGGAGATATACATCATCATAAGAGATTATGATTTATTCCTCTTCTTGTATGTCTTCAAGAAAATCATTATCTGAGTTGACATTATTTGAGGTGCTAGTGGATGATGTGGGACCCTTTTGCTTCTTGTCATAGCATAAGCCCAAATGTTTAGGTCACATTGGTGTCTTAATGGGATATAATCTTCCATATTCTGCTACACCAAGACCTCCCCCTTGATAGTTGTATTTTTCTGCTAGCTTTGAAGCATGGGGATAAACCTTTTGGAAATATTCGATGAGGGGAGCTGATGGCTTGGGTTCCTCTCTATAGACCCATTGACTCATGTCTTCATGCATCTGATCCTGTAAAGTTCCCAGAGCTTGAAAGGTGGTAGAACCCATATTTTTAGAGTTGATGGTTTTGGTCTTCATTTCATCCTTCGATGCAAACTAAGATGGTTCACCATAGGTGCGGGGAGAAGGAGGAATTGTTGCCACATTAAGAACTATACGCATCTCATATTCTTTGTAGCCTTTTTCAATGATTTGGACTTTGGTGATGGTGGAATCAAAGGTAGTGGATGGAGTGGATGATATGTTAGATGATGGATTGGAAGATGGAATGGTTGAGGGAATGTATGACGATGCCTGGGGAGATTCCACTTCAACTCCTAGATAACATCGTGAGTGTGAGAAAGAAGCTTTTAGAGCATGACAGTACTCTAACAGCTGGGGGTCTGCATGGATAGTTATTTTGACCACATTATATGGGAACTTCAGGCATTGATGATAGGTAGATGGAATAACCTCAATGGAATGGATCCATGGTAGGCCAAGGAGAATATTGTATGGAAAGTCTAGATCAAGGACGTGGCATGTAGTGTATTGCACAGTGGGGCCAACTTAGATAGGAAGGAAAATAATACCCTTTGAGTCCCTTTTTGAATTGTCATAGGCTTTAATTGTAATAGTTTGACTATCTAGGTTAGCATGAGTATAACCTACCTATTTTATAAACTTTAATGTACATAGATTGAGGGTAGAGCCATTATCTACCAAGAACTATTTTACCATATGGTGAGTGACCAGGACCTCGATGTGTAAGTAATAGTTATGGGATGAATCGATTGGTGGCATGTTGTTTTAGCTAAATCCTAGCTAATAGGTGAATGACAAATTTCCTACTAGGGCTTGGAACTAGGTAGGATCAATTTCATTTGGCACGTGTGTATCCTGCAAAGCTTTGGTAAGGATTTCTTGATGCACTAGGGAGGACCTTAGCAAATCCATAATGGATATTTGAGTAGGATTCTTACCAAGATGATCAAGGATATTATATTGTGAGCTCACAAAAGCTGGTTGAGATGAAGTGGAAGGCCCAAGAACTAATATGTGGGTGTGGCATGTAGTAACAACACATTGAAGGTCCTTGCCTTTGAAATGGATCATAGAGACATGGGGCTCTCCTTGGGTGATTCACGTAATGATGTTCTCATATTTGTATGGCACATTTTATAGCTGATATTATTAGTGCTATTATTTTGGTTGTTATTGCTAGGCCCAAGGTTTGTGTTTGAGGTACTAGGACCCTGATTATGCTTAGGGAAGTTATTTTGATATATTTGTAATTGAGCATTTGATGAAGTGGCATGGTTTTCATCCACCACGACGTTGCCTTGATCTATAAGATCTTGGATGTAACCTTTAAGTCCTTGGCACTTATTAGTGGGGTGACCTTTGATCTTGTGATAACCACAATACTCGTTCTCTCTATACCGGGCAGGTTTGGGCTTGGATTCATCAAAATAATTTGTCACAAGATAAGTAAACGCATAGTTTTCTTGGAGCAATCTTTTGAAAATGGTATCCAAGGACTCTCCCAAAGGAGTAAATTTACGTTTATTATTCCCTTGATTATATTGACTAGACTAATGAAGGGGTGCACCTTGTGGCATAGATATGACATTGGAAATTGATTGTGGATTGGGGACATACTACAATCTTTGCAAGGTGCTAGCTACTTGGATGTGCTTAGTGTCGGTGACACTATAATTAACAGCATTCTTTTTCTTGTTCTAGTAGCAATATTTATCTCTAGACGATCTATCCTTATCTTGATTAAAGATTTTGATTTGACCTTTAGCAATAAGGGCCCTCTCAATGGTATTACCTTTCTCAATGACCTCTGCAAAGGTGGTAACACAATGAAGATGCAGGTTATGGGCCAGTTCAGAGTGAGTGTTTGCAAAAAAGATGGTTACTAACTCTTTCTCATGAAGACTAGATTCTAGTCTACTAGCAAGGGCCCGCCACCTCTATAGGTAGCTTGCAAATGTTTCTCCCTCATGTTGCTTATCTTTTAGGAGATCTAAAGTATCAATGTCCTTCTCAAGATTGAAGAAGTGTGTAAAACCTTTTGTAACAATTCAACAAAGGAATAAATTGACCCCTTTTGGAGATCCTTGAACCAATCTAGGGTTTGTTCCATCAAAATTATAGGGAACAACCTAAGGAGATAGTTATCATTGTGCAAGACTTCCTAGAAATATGTGTAAAATTCTTGCAAGTGGTTTCTTGGATCACCCCTTCCCTTATATTTATCAAATTTTGACATTTCGAAGTGTTTAGGAAAGGGGACGAGTGAGATAGATGCATCAAATGGATAAGGACAAATGTATTCAAATTTGAAGGACTTCTTGGATGTACCAGCTTGCAAGTCTTTTAATGTAGCTTTTATCTCTTCCCACTCTTTATTGACTAGTGTTGGTGGGGGAGGATTAGTTAGATTGGACTAATCATAAGGGACACATTGTTGATATGATGAGAGTGGAGGTGGAGGTGGATGTGAAGAGATTTGTTGGTATGTGGATAAAGGATTAGTGTAAGTTTGTTGATATGGTGGTGGGGTTTGGTAATATGAGGAGGAGGTACCCTATTGATATGTTGGTGGTTACTGGGAGTAAAATGGATTGGATTGGTAGTTATAGGTTGGCTATTTTTGGGAAGCGTATTGAGATTTTTTTGGGTTGGATTGTTGATAATAAGTGTTTTGTTGTGACCGCAGGGGATTAGTGTAAGATAGTTGTTGTTGGGATTGTTGTGGATTATAGTAATAGTAATTGGGGTTTGGATTGGTTGTAGTGGATTGCTGGTAATAAAAGTACTTTGGGGTGATATTGGTATTGGGCAACAGGGTTACCTTGGGTTTGTTGCAGAGGTTGTTTTGTTTGTGACGGGATTTGGGACTGATGGGGAGGTTGTGATAAATTTCCTTGAGGTTGATGTGGTGGTTGTTTTCACTTTCTTGTAGATGTCATTTTGGGAGAAAAATATGAATTCTTCATGTGTGGGTTGAAATGGTCTTTTGAATTTTGTCAATATGAAAGACAATTTGTTATGATTTTTTTCCAGTCTCATGAGCTTCTATCATCGCCACCTTTGTGTTGAATCATGTTGCATGAAATTGGTGTCATTCTACATGCCAAAACTATAGGATTTCTGAAGGTTGGATACTCTGTAAATAGTTGCACAAACTCACTTGAAACACATTCTTGAGTGATCATTATTTGTAATCATTCATAATCATTCTCATTTTTGTATTCTTGTGTGAGGGTGATCCCACAAAGCTAGTTTACAATTTTTGGGAGATTCTGATTTTTCTTGAAATCACATATTTTTAGAAAATATAATGATTTAAGCCTTAAAAAGTTCCATTTAAAGCATTCCAATTGAAGAGAGTTTGATCAAACTACCTTAGATCAAGCCCCCTTGGACAGAACCCCGCTAGTTTTAAACCATACCTATGGAATAAAGTCTCCTTTACACCTAATAAAATGACAAAACCACTTTGATTTACCTTTTAAGGATCAAATGAATTCATTTAAAAAAATTTATTTTTGCAAGTATGTAGTCCCTTATTATAAGCTCCTAAAAAAGTATAAATTTAAAAATAAGTTTAATTTATTATTATATTTATTTTTATTTCTTGTGGAATGTAGGTTTTTCAACGAAAAATCAAGCTCTTTGTTCCTCGCATTACATGTGGAAAAATAGCAGATTATCAAAAAAAATTGAAAAATATTAGTGCACTAGATATTGAAGTCCTTGATCCAACAAAATAAAAATTCAATTTCAATACATACAAAATATGTTACAAGTTATATGGTCGCCATTTAGTCTCAATTGTAATTGGTTTGACTTTTGAAACTTGATTAAAGAAAAAATATTCAATAAAAATATATATAACCAAGTGGAAGCACTAGATATTAGAGTTAAAAATCTAAATTTGAAAGAATTATAATTTTATCCTTGGAAAAAAAGTTACGCGGTTATATGGTGAGCCACTTTTAAAAAATGTTGTTTTCTAAAAAAACTAGTTTCGAGGAGATGGAAAAAGAAGCGCAATATGATTCCAAAAAATTTGAAAAAATATATTTAGAATCTACAGACAAAATGTCACAAAACTCTAGTTTGCATCATCTTCAAATTCCTCACGGTTTTGCCACTATAGGTGCCCGAAAGTGAAGATTTAGTTAAAAAAATTATTTCAGTGTCTAGTTTGGCCAAAATTTGTAAACCACTATTGTGGGATCACCCGTGACCATTATTTTCATTCTCCCATTTTCACTTGAGAGAGATGTATCATACCAAGAGTATATGTCCTCAGCTATTTATCATATCTGAGTTTTACCAATTATTATCATCTAATTTATGAGTGAGAAAAGAGAGATTTTGTGAGGAATAGTTGTCTAAATATTTGAGAGTAGTGTGCTATCAAAGAGAGAGAGAGAGAGAAAGAGAGAAAGTTGTGTTGGGAAGAAAAATTAAGCTGAACTAATTTTGTTGGAGAAGACTGCACTATCATCATTATCTGGGATAAGCTATAACAGGCATGGGGTTTCTTATTATTATTATTTACAAGGAATTATTATGTTTTCTATCCTGCATGAAATGTCTTTTTTGCTTGTGCAATAGAAGTAATTATGGTTGTCTTCTGAAAAAGGGAAATGAAGCCTTCTAGCTATATTTATACTCTGATTGTAAGATCTCCATAATAGGAGAATGATGCTTGTATTAGTTATTCTTTACTAGGATTGATTGGATGCAAGATTCATTTGAGGTACACCCAGCTATGTTATTAAGTTAACTAGGAAAGCTTGTGTTACTCCTAGGATAGTTAATCCAGTATGGGAGGGAGCTTGTGTACTTGTTAATTAGATTCATTTCAAGTAGAATAGTATGTTGTAAGGGTAACATATTATCCATTAAAAGACAATACCTATGCATAGTGTAAGATAGCCTTAAGTCAAATTGGCCCTTAGTAGTGTATGTGATAGATGACTCTTAGTCATTTACTGAATATAACACTTTGACCAAAGTAGTGCAATGTCTAAGGCTCCACTAAAGATTGTGTGACTATTGAGACTATTCAAGATTGTGGGATTACAAGTTCTAGTTATGTAGGACACAACACTATGCTCAGTTGGTTGTCGTTATCGATTACTCTACCAATCTCTTCGTCAAAGGGAAGGGCCATCTATCGAATGATAGATGTGTGGGGAACCACATTAAGAGTCCGTGGTTGGCGAAAAAGAACCTGAGTGATGATTCTCCTCCACAACAGGCAACAAAAGAACCAAGATTTGAAAGGAAAGAACTTGGACCTTCTTACTACTATTTGTTCAAAAGCTCCATGAGCTATGTATGTATTTGTATGCTTTCTTACATTGATGTATATTTGAAATGAAAATGAATTCATATCATAATATGATATGCATCTTGTTTGGAAATTATCAATAAAAGAAAAGAAACATTTTATTGCAATAGTTTTGTTACTTGTTTATTTACTCGTTTGGTGTAAAATAAGAAATTTTTACATTATGGAAGGGTCAGTACATTACATGTGGTATCAGAGCTACCAGGTTTAACTCTAGAACCTATGAGCTCATCATTTATCCATCCAACATTATCTATAGTTGTAAAAATCCTTGTGCCATGATGGTGTGCCTCAGATTAACGGCTTGAAAGTCAGTAATAAAAAATGAGTGTTACCTCAAGGACAAGAAGGAAAAAGAATCCATCATTAGTACCATAGAAGGAACCAACTATGATAATGCTATTTGGTTGAGTGACACAAAAAATTTAGTCACGCACTTTCTCGGATTAGTGATGTGAAGAGGAAGATGAAGATGAAGGCTATGTACAATTGCCTACCGACCATCTCACCAGAAAAGTCTGAATCATTACCACCTTCTAGGGACATGCCTTCATAAGAAAGTGTTAGTCCTACATTCATCTTTAGAAATCCCAGGGTTCTACCACTGGCTGAAGTAATATCAATTTCTTTGAGTAAAGAGTCTGAGGGATATGTACCAAGGACACCGCTAGAAGAGAAATGGTCTCATGAACAAATGTCTACAAAAATTATAGACTACATTGTTGATGAACACCATATTGAAATTACTTCTTGTAACTATGTATTGGATGATAAATCTGAGGGTTATTATCCTTTTTGGGATAGGTACGAATAGATGAGAGATAAATAGAAAGATAGGGAACAAAAAATTTCTCAGTCTGTAAGCTATACTCCTTTAAGTTATGTGTCCGAGAGTGAATCTGAAGGATACTCTCCACTTGACTATTTGAATATTCGTTCCATGTAATTGAAAGGATATTGAAATCCTCATGAAATGAATAAAACTATGTTTTTATCAAATAAGTGTATGCTTAATATTTTATGGAATACTTGTGTACATGTGAATGTTTACTTTTATGATTTCCATAAGACAATTGATAACATAATTAGGCTAACATGGATAAAACATTCAGGTAAAAATCAATCACATAAGCATGGTGAATACATATGTGAGGACACAAATTAATCTTGGTGCAAGTCAGGAGGGTGGACAAGGAACCACTAGAGTAGAGGCTAGGCTTGACCAAATCTTGGTAAGAATAGCTAATCTTGAACAAGAAAGAGTTAAGGATAGGATAGAAAAGAAAGTACCCGTTAATGAACAAGAGGGAGAAAACTCTTCCCATGGGAAAGGTGAAAACCATAACCATGAGAAGGAAAAATCACCTACACCATCTATCAAAAGGAATAAGAAGATTGTGTCTTATGAACTATCAAGGGACATGAAGAAGATAGTTCCACCTAAGTTTGATGGTAGTGTTGGACATGATTTTGAAAGCTGAGGTTGAAGTATGGCTTGCTCAAATGGAAAATTATTTTGAAATACGAAACTATGATGAGGTTACTAGAGCGATGTGGGGTGCATATCAGTTAGCGAGTGAAGCCTCTAACTGGTGGATGATTAAGAAGTTGGAGCTTAACATTAACTCATGGAAATTAACTTGGGGGAGAATTTGTGGAGATGTTTTTGCAAAAGATGGTTACCACAGCTTTACTATGACCATAAACTCTCGGATTTCCAAGAGTTGAGGCAAGGTAACATGACAGTTAACGAATACTGGGAAAAGTTCACCTGACTTCTATGCTATGTCCCCATATACCAAAAGGATGAATGTTTCCACATTAGGAAATTTATTTTGGGACTCAACAATCGGATTGAAGGGGAAGTGGATATGCATGGTCCAACAATAATGGATCTTATATATGAAAAATCAATTAAGTAGGAACAAAAGCTTAAGGTTGATTCCACTCGACAAGAAAGCAAAGAGAAAAAGAAGGATGTGGAAGTTCTAACAAGATAACTCCTAAGAAGGAGGAATTTGTGCAAAATAATGCAAAGCAAAAAGGGAAAATATTCCACTATAATGGAAAAGAGTTTAGGAGAGATCAGAAAAGAAATGATTCTAGCATGGGTAGTACTAGCAAGGCTAATGAAAGTACCAATAAGTCTGGTGAAATCATAGGGAAAAGAGGGTTGCCTACAAGATGTTTTATATGGAGAGAGGATCACTATGCAAGGGAATGTCCCAATAAAACTTTTGGTTCGCAACCATATGGTAATTCATTACCCACTCAATAGGACATATTTCAACAAAGGATATATGCTATTGTAGATGATCGACAAGCAGATTACCAAGTAACACTAGTTGAAACACCAGGTATTTTGTTTGGATTACCTATTTATGTTCTTATTGATACTGGTGCAATTGAAAATTTAATTTCACCTAGAATAGATAAATAATTATCTAGGAAGGTAGGACACATGACAATGTCTTGGAATGTAGAGTATGCAAACCAGACAAGAGCAAAGGTGGATCAATGTCTATTTGAGGATAGGAAAGAACCACCTAGTTTTACTACTGAAGTTAACCTTTATGTCACACCTCTAGGATCATATGATGTTATCCTAGGAATGAATTGGTTGTGGAAGCATAGGGCTATAGTGGAATACCATGCTAAGACTATAGAATGCCTAGATGATTTTGGGAATCAAGTTAAAATCCAAGGAATACCTAGAGAGGTAAGAATTCGATAAATTACAACAATGCAATTTATAAGAGCTAAGAAGAAAGGGTGTAAACTCTTTGTTGTAAAGGATGAAGAACTTGGGAAGGATAGTGATAGTTCTAAGTACTAGAGTTTGCAAGAATTAGAAGATGGAGAAATAGTTGAAACTAGGAAATCAAATATGGATAAGTACCCAATTTTGAGGGAATTTTTGGATGTGTTTCCAAAGAGTTACCATGATTAGCTCTAAAAAGAGTATTTGATTTCTCTATTTATATAGTTCCTAGATTAGAACCTATATCCAAGGTACTTTATAGGATGACAACCACTGAACTTCTAAAACTTAAGACACAATTGGATGAATTGTTATCAAAATGACTAATAAGACCAAGTGTTTCGCCTTAGGGAGCGCCAGTTATCTTTGTTAAGAAGGATGGAACATTGCATTTGTGCATCAACTATCATATGCTTAACAAAGCTATAGCTAAGAACAAGTATTTGTTGCCATGCATTGATGATATTTTTGATCAAATGAGAGGTGTCGTTGTATTCTCTAAAATAGATTTGAGATATGAATATCACCAATTGAGGTTTAAAGATGAAGATATCTTTAAAACTGCATTCAGAACTTGATATGGGCACTATGAGTTCATTGTTTTACATTTTGGTTTAACAAATGCACCAACAACATTCATGAACCTAATGAATAGTGTGTTTAGGGATTAAGTTGACAAATTTGTACTAGTTTTTCTAGATGTCATCTTGATTTATTCTAGAAATGAGGAAGAACATTTCAAGCATTTAGAAATGGTCCTACAACATTTGAGAGAGTATAGGTTGTATGGTAAACTTTCCAAGTGTTCATTCTTCAAAGAGAGGGTACATTATTTGGGTCATGTGATTTTGGAAAAAGTAATTACAATAGATCTAGCAAAGATGAAAGCAGTAATTGAGAGGCCTATACCCAAAAATGTGTCGGAGGTAAGAAGTTTCATGGGCTTGGCAGGATATTATAGGAAGTTTGTCGCAAACTTTTCTAAGATTTTTTTTCAAATTACTTCTTTGCAAAAGAAAGGAAAGAGATTCAAATGGAATGAGAAGTGTCAAGAAGCTTTTGACCTACTCAAAGAAAAACTAACTACTGCACTGATATTAAAAGTACCAAATCCTGAAGGTAGCTTTACAGTTATCATCGATGCATGCGGAGAAGGGT
>VDFB02049896.1:0-11744 GCA_007258455.2 Sequoia sempervirens
ACCTGGTTATAGAAATAGGGGCCTCCTTCAAAGGCCTTGTCTTGATCTACCAAGCATGGGAAAAGCACTATGAAATAATTGTTTGTTGCCTGCATGACCTCCATATCCCCTTTAGGATTCCAAGTCCTATGCGCCCATGACTCCAAAAAGGTAAGGGAAACCCAAATACCCATAAAATTGCAAATCAAAGCATGGCTACTTAAATAATTAACATCCTAAACTATCAAATATGGTTGAATAACTAAAATTGGATGAGTACAACTCCTTTGTAGACAACCACTAGTTTTCAAAACCGGAGGACTTCAAGAAGATCCCCCATAATTTAAGGATTTTCCTAAGAAATTCACTGCACTATCAAGACCCAAAGCAGAAGGATCCACCCCCAAAGTCATTTTAGCATATGGCATTTTATTCAAGATTTTGAAACCCACACCAAAAACCATTAGAAGCACCCAAAACCGGTTGAGTAAAGCCACACCACCTCCCACCAAACACACAACCCACAACCCACAATCACTTTAAATAAGATGACTGCCACCCCAACAACAATCGCCACACCCCACACAACTCATCTGCATAGAAAGAAGAAACAAACCCCTCCCACCATAGCCAAAACACCCCCAACAAAGGCTACCCACATGCAACAACCACCCATAACACCAATTTGCAACTCTGGTAGGCCTTAGTAGGCCACGATGAGGACATGCATGCCCTATCACAAACCATGTAGGCCACAACATCCACCCACAACCCTTTGCAAAGCCATCACCTTCCCCCAACTACATCATTGAACCCCTTAATCTTTACCATTTAACAAAAAACTATTTTAGAGAGTAGATTCAGAGCAAGTTACAACTCTTGTTTCTATTATATCTTAAAATTTTGAGTGTATTTATCTTCACTTTCTCATCCAAGGTGAGTCTTTCCTGATTTCAAAAATAACCACACCACTAAAGACCCCTTTTTGGTCCCCCATCTTTGTGTAGTTACCTAAAGAGTAGTCTAGCAAGATTTGAGGAGCCTTGACAAAATATGCTCTCACTTTGGTATAGATGTAGGAGACAAGTTTTTCTCAATGAATAAACATAACGAAACAATATGAATTAAGTGTATGAATCTAATTAAAATAACATGTGGTTAACCATTTAAATTTTTAAATGTGGAGAAAATATGTAATTAATAATTCAAAAAGAACATAAAATAAAATACATAGCACTAGATGTGGGTGGAGAAACCCTTTTGAAAGAAAGCTCCACCATGAAAGAAATTATGAGTTTGTATTAATCATAATAATAGTGTTACATCAATACATCAACTCTAACACTTCAATCTATAGCATTAGGTTCTAGCATAATAATACTCATATAAAAGACCATAAAACAATTGTCTAAGGTATCTAATTTATAGAGAAATGGAGTAGGAAAAATTGTATGTGGATTCCTCAAAACCAAGTACCATAAAACTATGGTATGAAAAAAATCTAGTGCCCTCATATGACCAAATCCTTCAATGCCCACAAGAATAGCAATTAGTAATTGTAGTCCCTTTAAAAAATAGATCTCATGGTAGAAGTCCCCAAAAGTATAACTTCATTTTCAAGACACTCTAACATGTGGATTGAACTCAAGTCATGACTAAATATGCTCTAAGTTCTCTACCTAGTGCCTAGGAATGAAAGTGATATACTTAATTTATTTTGAAACTTTAAATGCTTGTAACGTTTGTGTAAGAAATTAATTTTTATTGAATTTTTTAAAATAATTTATCAAAAAATCACAAAGAATTCAATGGTGTAATTTATTTTGTTTTAGAATAGCTTGTTTGAAGTGTTTGATCATAATTAAAATTAACCATCACATTTCGATTTTTTTCTTAGAGTTTATGTGTCTTTTGATCTTGAAGTTGTATTTGTGTATGCTCTCCTCTTGTACCTTAAAGCGATCTTGAGGATGAGAAACAAGTGTAATCTTCTTTTCTTTTTTAGCGGGTCTACCTAGGGATTTCATCAACCTAGGGGATAACCTCAACTCTAGAATTATGATGGGTTATAAATAGTGGGGGGTGAATAGAAAGATTTCCTCTTGGAAGTGAAAATATGTCATTTTGGGCTAAGCACCCAAGAACTTCATACCATGGGGAAGTGAAGGTGGAGGGTTGGGAACTACCCTATCCTCTCAGTTATGTTCATTTTCATTATTCCTCGCAAATTTTTATCATCAGTAAATTTGGGAATATTAGGTGTCATTTGATCTTAATTTTTTTAATATTCTTTAATTGAAAAAATGTTTTTATATTTCAAAAATATCACTAATTATATAAATTTTAAATTTATGAGGTTAGTTTGAGTTGTTTGGTCATTAATTTTAAATATATGGTTGATTATCCATCCAAGTTTAACTTCTACCTTGATCATGGTACATGAAGTGGGGTTTGTGTGTTGCCTAAAAGTTCTAGGGGCTCACCCTATTATTGCATTGTCCTTCAAGTGGTTGATTGAGATCATAAAGTTGTTAATTCATCTAGTTATCAAAAGAAAATAAATAAGTAATATAAATTGTAGAATAGTAGATGTAGTTGTAAGTAGTGATCTAGAAGAGTTATGCAAGAATGAGTATTAAGATATTGAAATTTTATCATATGATATATATAACATTGTAGTTTTGAAATTTGCATACATACCCATTTTAATTCTTATTTAGTTTTGGGTTCATTTGAAGGAATCTCATAATATAATTATATATTTAATACATTTCATGTATATTTTATAGTATCTATAATAGAATATACACATCAATCATATTTAATGGGTGTCGAGTGTTGAAAGATTAAATTTTTTATGCTCAAAATTTCTTTTAAAGTTTAATGTAGAAAAATGATTTGAAAGTCGTTTCAAGAATGGATGCATCACAAGCATTCAATTATGGCAAGACTAGTGAACATAGGAGTAATTCTATTAACTTTGTTGTGATCATATGCAATATTGTGTATTTTGATCATGTGTTGGAACTAGCTATTTGATTTGGCCATCGTAAAAATTTTGTGTCCCTTTCAAGAGATTAAACAATTGGTTTATCATATTTAATTATTAACTAGGGGAGAGGGTCCCATAGTGGAGTGTGCTAACTTTGGGGTCCATGTGAAGTGTCATGTGGACTGAAAAATCATAAAAATTATACGCCACCTTAGAAATTCCATGGTGGACAAAAAAAATATTTCACTTATGTGGATGTAATACGTCACATGTACGCCAATGATAGGTGGCGAAAGTAAAATAGTTGCATATTTGGATGGGTGATTGATCATGGGTTGGGACCACTCTCGATCATTGCATGGTAGAGGAGTAGTACGAGCTCTCCATGCTACATGGTGATCAAGTAGAGAACCACCATATACATCCACTTCCTCACATTTAATGTGTGTCATCTCTTCTTTAAATCCCTTCACATTTACTTGTTTTAGATGACACCAACTTTCAAAGATTTTGAGGATTGAATGTACTTTAGAACCCCACTTATCTCACTCACCTACGCCCCACTATGAAGATGTTTCTTCTCGAGTGTTTGTTTTAATATGCACCAAAACATTTTTGAGTCATCTTTGCATTCCATAGGTCTTCTGCAAAAGGAATGGTTGCCAATAATGGGTTTATCCTCATCGACCCTCTTCAAACTAATGCTTCCTACTAAGGTAACTACATTGAATGCTTCCTTGTTGAATTCTCTACTCTGCATTTTCTATTTTCTGTTTGGCTACATTTAATGCTTCCTCATTTAACAATTTTTACAAGTTTCATATAATGTAATGGTCGCCAATGTTATGTCATGTTCACTGTTTCTCTTCTTGACTATTATGGAGTAGTGTTTGACATAGGTGATATTTCATTTCCTCACTAAGGTAGTTAATCATATTAATTGTGTTGTGAGTTCTTCTTTCATTTATGGTTTTCTATTTTTTTGTTCTTGTCTTCTTTGTATTTTCTAACTTGAGGGTTCTATTGTTTTGTGGGTGCTTCTTTCAATAATGGTTTTATGGTTTTATGGTTTTTTGTTTTATTTGATGTTCTATAATTTAAAGTTGAATGTGTGAGGTTTTTTGTTTCTTTAACTCTCTACAAAAAAAGGTTGAAAGGTTTCTTTCAAAGGTATTTATGAACATGACGTGGTCATATTTTGTGTTCATAAACACATTTAATATTCATGTGAATTATAAATTTCTATTAGAGAATCATTATGAATTACCAATTAAGTTATAAATATAAGTTTATAGTTCTATGAATTCATTATACAAATGGGTTTTCAATAGTTTTATTATTTTCTAGTAATATAATTGTCAATTTAGTTTGCTATTCATTATGGTCTATGAATGTTATTGTTTATAATAATTTTTAACATGCTTCTTTAAACCCCTAATAAATATAGGGTTTTCTTGTAGCAAGAAATATGTGTGCCATTTCAGGTTTACATCATGTTCATTTGTTTCTTTGATTCTTTATGGTTTATAATTGTTTTTGTGGGTAATTTAAAGGGATTTTTCTATTCTAAGAATAATATTTTTGTTTATGAAGGGTTGTTGTTGGAATAACTTAGAAAGTCATAGGGTCAGGATTTGGGACACTTGCCCATTTTTTGGAGGAGAAATCACTTTTTGTATTTTTCAAGAACTATTATCTTCTTATTATAAATATTTCATTGTGAGTTAGTAGAGTATACAATATAGGATACATGTTAGTTTCTATACTACGACATTCTTGTGGAATTTTGAATTCATTGTCCACATGAAGAAGGAGGTATTAAGATTATAATAATAGAAGTTAGCATTAATAACATGAAATTAGTCCATCAAGGAGAAAGTTTAAGCTCCATAAAAATGTATCATGGGCATGTCTCAATAAATATCTATGGGCATGTCTCAGTAAATATTCATATTAATGGTAAATTATGATTTTTACAGTACAAAGTTTTTCTTGAATTTAGAGTTTTCTTATTCTATTCACCCTCTCCTTAAAACATTCCCCAAAAAGTTGTATGACTTGTGAAAATTGTTATCAAAATTACACCAAATTCATTTATCATGGTAAAAGGTACTTGTAAATAATCCTAAGATGGTTTTAAGTGTTGATCCACTATATCATAAGTTATGGCGAGAGATAGATATTTTCATTTATCTTGATTAGAAAATTTCCCCATCACTGAGTGTACTAAGAATTTTTATATAGTATGTTAGCTATCGTTCTTACACCAAAAGACCTGTCGTTGGTGCCAATCTCAATCTCACTACTTCCCTTAATTATTTCATTTATGAGATAATATTATTTCTCTATTCCTATTAGTGGTGATATTGAGCTTGCATATTCCATTTCACCTCTTATGGATCCCTCCAAATACTTCAAAGAATCTATGTCTATGATTCCAATTTAGTTTAGGTGTTCATTCTTATGTGAGATGTTTGACATTAATAAGTGTTTGTTTTTGGAATAGTTGAGTAGAGGATGCTCCTATGTTATTCAAATGGTTTTGCACCATAAAAACTAGTTAGGAAGATGATAATGGCCACATAACTCACCTATACCATTCTTAATTTGTTTACCTATTATGAGGGTGATTGAGTGGAAAATAAAACCTAATACTTGGGTTTATCCTTTTATAAAATTATTATGCACTCTACTGATAAATTGGTGATATTTGAACCTATGTATACATTTTTTAGTCCAACAATATTCAAAATAATTTTAAATCAAATTATACTTTAGCAGAGGCTCCTGCATTACTTCATGGTTTAAAACTAGCAATAAAACTCAGAATACAAAGAATTCATATAAAGGATGACTCTCTAATAATAGTAAATGCATGCAAAGAAAAGAGAGTACAAAATTGGCAGCTCAAATATATTCTACAGAAGGTTTCGTTATTGCTAAGTAGCTTTCAAGTAGTCTATATATCTCATATCTACCAAGAAGGTAATCAACTAGATGACCACCTTAAAAACATGGGTTGTGAACAATAGGAGGTGGCAATACTAAAGGGAACTAACCTCATCAATGCATATCCTCAACTGGAAGCTATAGTGAATTTTGAAAGTGCAAATTCAAATCAATGTAATGTACAAATAAGAGCACTATGTGTTTTTCATCAAAATTATATCAACTCGAGGAGAAAGGATGAATGTTCATGTCTAGGCATATTAATAATATGCGAAATAAAGAAAGCGGTTTCATGGGAACACATGTTACCATGATCTAATTCTGGTTATCTTCATGATTGTAAGCTGAGAAAGGAAAGTGAGTCTCCAATATGCTTGGACGGGAGGAGAAATTTTCACACAGGCTTTACTAAAAAAATTAGTTATGTTCCAAAGGTGGTAACAGGAGAAGCTAATATCACACATGGCCTTCACTAAACAATTTATCCATGCTCCAAAGGTGGTAAATCTTTCAAAAGCTAACTTTTGTTTGGGTGGATGTCAGTTCTTTTTAATGCATTTTTGTAGGTATTTGCAGGTCAAGCTTACCAAGAAATGATTATGGGGATTAATGCATAAGCCAAATGTATTCCTAGCTTGTGTCAAATTTCATGTTGCATGTGACTGAAAAGACTTCGGTATGATTGTGGCATTGATTCCTGAGCGGTTTCTTCTAGCCAAGTGTGTGGAGTAGATATTTTAAATCCTATATGGATTCACATTTTACAACATTATAGGCAGCTATATTCTCGACAAAGGCTCCTCTAGGCTATTTTTATCAGGTTTTTTGCATGTTTCAAGGTTCATCATCCAGCAGTGGGGAGGTCCGAGTGAGTCTGCGTGCTTGTAGTGCTTGTCGAAGCTCGACAATGGAGTACTTCCCACACAACTATAGGGCTTGTTTTCCTTTAAATGAATGGGAATTACCTCTCATCGAGTGTCTTGATGTTACTCAGTTTTAACAGGTTTTCAAAGACTAGTACCTGCAAATTAGGAAAAATATTAAGCATGTAATTAGTGACAAAACTATCCACCCGCGAGAAAGAAGATTGTTGTTTCCATCTCAAATTTTGTCAATTTTCATTTCCAATTTGATAGACTTGTTGTAGTGTTATTGTTCTATAGAATTGATGGCAAGAAAAGTGGTTATTGAAGTCTTTTTGCAAGATAATGCACTGTTAATATTACCCAAACATATGACCTTTAGAAAGATTGGGAATAAATTGGGGGTTTGTTTCCCCGTTACTTTCTCCTCCACAAAAGAGCATATGTATCAATTTATTATGCAATAAAAAATTCTTTTGACATGAGCAATCTGAGATATTTGTACTTAGCTCTTGACAGAAATGTTGGTGAAATTGGGGAAGAAATGGTAGAGAAAATTAGGGAGAAGTACCACGCTATTATGGTGTTGTTAGTTCATGACCATAATCCTCCAACTTCTAGTGTTGCAGAGAATACTATTCATTCCCATGTCCCATGTTAGTTTCGTCGTGCCACACTTCTGAATCTGAATGTCAGCCATTCTTTTATCAGTTACCTTCTCAAAGTCTCTTGCTTTGTTTTTTGCTCAATGTGTGAAGAAAGATCCTTGAAAGAATTCATTAATAGCTTCAACTTCTATTCTAGAGGCAAGGAAGGCTCAATGTTTACCTCTGGTTAACCTTTCTGAATAATTTTCACTGCATCATCAATTAAACTAGTCTCCTTCATGTCTTCTTGCAAAATTTCCTTTCTTGTAGAGGCATGCAAAATATCACTAAGTTATAGTTTATGGAGGGGAGAAATGTTTGACAAATCAACTTTCCCCTCATGAGTGGGAATCTGCAAAAGTTGGGGTGTTACCACGGGTTTAAAACACATCTGCATCCCTAGTAGGTCCTTGAAAGAATCCGATGAAGAAGATCCTTAACCTATAGAAGAATCTTTCTTCTCAACTACCTTCTCCTTTGTATCCTAAACATTTTTAGGATTCTCCCTTTCTTTTGTTCATCATTTCATGTACTCTTCAGAGGGGGAACACCAACTTCACCTTGATTTTTTTGCACCTTGTGCACCAGTATTCACTAGAGGAGAAGTCTCCTCATTTTACTTGACATGCTTATTACCTTTAGTCAAATTTCCCTCAAAAACTAATATGTCTATGTCTAGAAAGGACATATTAAGTATATCCTATAGAATAATGTCATATGGAGGAGTTTGATCCGTGGAAGTCACCTCATCCATCTTCATTTCTTCTAGGATTTTGGTATTCTTTTTATCTGACTCTTTCTCTTCTTCTTTTTCTACCTCCATACTCGAGATTGATTGCACTTTATGCACATCGAAGATACCTTCTCCTTCTTGTAATCTAGATGGTCCTTATACTTATTTTTGACTAGATATGTATTTCTTATTTGTGTTTTCAAGATTAGGTACTTGTGGATCAATATCAACTTCATTGTGCTAAGCATTGATAGTTTTCTTTATGGCCTCTTCAGTCTCTTTTTGGATCTTCCTTTTGATGCTTTTATCCAAGCTCATTAGCAGATCAATTCTCTTTTTAGTGTGGAGCTCCTTAACTTGTCTCCAGACAATTTTTTTCTTTTCTTCCTGGGAGACAAAGACCCTAGATTTGTCAATTACATGTTATTTCATTTCTTCATCTACCTTGATAGATTCTTCTCTTCTCTATCTCAAAGCCTTAGCAAGGTTATTTGGAGTTTTTCCAACAATACCGCTAAAGGGAATATTCTTCATGAGCATATATTCAATGATTGCCTTCTCAATTATTTTCTTATCGTTAGGAGGTACATCTAGTTGTAGTTCCATTGTACTATCCAGTAGGCTATACTCAATAAATCCATTCAAGATGACCCAAAAATCAAGTGGTCCATGTGTAATCGAAGGGGTTTGCACAACATTCTCTTTTGTAATATTCTTCTCTTTCTTCTTATGTAGGGAGATATCTTATTTTTCAACTTCTCCAACATCATCTGATTCTTCCTCATTTTTCTTCTCTTTTCCTTTCGTTTAGGCCTTGCAAGTCTAGCTTTAGTGGCCTTTTTCTTTGGAGGAGTTACAGATGTAGCTTTCCTTTTACTACCAGATATTTATGTGGAGTTAGAGGGTTGTGGATCAGATGCAACAACAAAGGAAGATCTACCTAATCTCCTTGGACCTTGAGTAGATTTTGGAGGAACATATTTGGTAATCAAAACCTCCGCAAGGATATCAAATGTAGTCATTAAAGAAGTACCCAATATCTTGTGGAGCTCATCTTGATCTTTTATCTTTGAATACCATGAAGCACCAATCTCCTTAAACACTCTTTCCACTTTCTTTTCATTGGCTTCTTCTCTTTGATTCTAGTAAATCTCATTCATAAGTGTTCATTGATCCCTCAAATGAGCCTCCTCTCCTAATGTACCTTCCAAAAATCTCATCTTTTCCTACGCCCATGGATATGTCAAAAACCTCAGTGGTTTCCACTGTGGTTCTTTCCTCTTCCTCCTCACCTTCCACTTCTTCTATGGGGATCTTGCATCCTCCAATGAAGCATAAGTTGGAGTACAACCCTGCTTCTAATGGGGGTTGGAAGAAGGGATCGCCTTCTTCAGGAGAGGGTTCCACTTTGGCTTGCATCATCCTAGTGATGGAGGCAGCCCTGACATCCCTCGAGTTTTTCACTTCCCCCAAGTCTTTTGGCGAGGTTGGAAGTGGATCTCAGGCACCTACTTCTTTACTTGCATGGTTAACACATGGCACCCCCTTCAAATGCATGTTCAACTCGGTGGATGATGTCCCAACTCTATTGACAATCTTTGCAAGATTGATGGTGTTTACGTCACAAGAGTTGAGCGAAGAAGACCTTGCTATCCTACCCTTGCAGGTTCATTCATCCTCTCCCTATAATGATCTAGATTGGGAGAACAATGACCTCCTAGTTGATGAGGACTAGGAGAGCACCTTTCTTTATCTATATATTAGATTTGTGTGTGTTGTGTTTCCCCTATGCTTGTTTTATGTGTGCTTGGAGGACCCTTGTCGACCTTGTAGGTGCTTGGATACAAGAGTGAAGTTGTGTTATGAAGTTCCTCTATTTGTTATGCCTTGATTTTTGACAATTGGGGATGATGCAAAGTGTTGGGGGCATTTAGGCCTCCCTTCCATGTTGACCCAACTTTTTATTTTTATTTTGTTTTCACGTACCCTTCTTCATGATCTGATATAGTAGGAGATTGATGACAACTCATACATATATTATATTATATCTATATATCTATATCTATGAGTTGTTCTGACCCCAAATTATCAAATCCCCCAGTCTCTTGATTTCTTTGTCTTTGTTTATCCTTTCTTTTCTTTTTGCTTGCTTCTTGATATTGTCGTGTCTATGTGTTGTCCCTTGCATGTGCAACAATATTTCCACATCTACATCTCATCATGTATAGTGGGCCATGTCGTCTCTGCATGTTCTTCCTTTCCTTAGGATGCCACGTGCTCCTTCAATTCACACACATAATCCTAAGGGGGGCCTCTACCTCTCCAATTTTGAGTAAGGTGTATTTGGTGGCCAACAAATCCCTTAATAAAAATCTTTAGATTTTTCAAAAATTGCATCCTTCAAAAAGGATTCCCTTAGCAATATTTTCTTTTGAAATCAAATTTGTAGCAAAAAGAATTAAGAATTCACCTTCAAGGAGGCCATTCTTCTTTTTTTGAATTCCTTGATGAAAGAGAATCTTTCAAAAGGATTCCTTGATGATAGGATCACTTGTGAAGAATGTCATCACTTTTCAAACAGAGGGACCCTTGAGCAGACCCCTCTTTCTTTTGAAGGGTTCCTTAGGGACCCCTTTGAAAGCTTCTCCTTCAATTGATTGTTCTAATCTGATATGACTTTCTTTCTGTCTGCATGACGTTTTGCTTGCCAAGCATGTTTTGTCTATTGATTAACATGTTTCCTTCTAGCTCGAGCACTTGTGAGGGTCAATTAGACTCTGTAGATCCTTTCACATATGGCCTCCCTTAGGACCAAGCACTTGTGGCACCTTCTTTGTAGGACTGAGAACTTGTAAAGCATTTTCATTTTGCGGGACCAAGCACCTATAGAACCCTTTTTTCATCTTCTGTGGGACTGAGCACTAGTGGAACCAACTCTGTAGGACTAAGCACCTGTAGAGCCCTTTGTTCACCTTTCACATGACCGACCACCTATAGCTCTTTTGTTTAAATTTCCTCAGGACCGAATACTTTTGATGTTATAGCAGCTTCAGGCTCATTCTCCTATCCACATGTGAAGACATAAAATTGCATATAGCCTTTGGCTATTTATTTTATTAATACAATTAAGTGAAGAGGAACTTCACTTGGCAACATTACATTTTCTCTTGGGCCGACCTTCCTTATAATTGACAATTATTATTTGTAATTATAATTCTCTATTGTGGCCAACCTTGTACATGAAGAGGTGCAACCTCTCTATTATTGTGCATTTATACAAGGTCATTTCTCCTTCATTTCATCATCAAGCAAGTTCGAATTATCTTCTTCATTCAAGTGTGAATTCCTTCTAGAGCAAATTGCAATTTTCTCTAAGTGCAGATTTGAAGATCAAGGAAGGGCAGATTATTGTTTATCATTGCATCTAGAGTTGATGTTATATTTAGGCCTTGTTTGTGGCCTCATTCTAAAGAGATTTGTTGGAATCTTTTATATATAAGAGAGATCTTTGTTGTTGGGTTTTTCTCTCTCAAGAGGAGGGTTTTCCTAGGGTATTTTCTATGTTATGTGTCTGATTTTTT